>JAPSES010096517.1:0-20429 GCA_029822895.1 Maxillicosta whitleyi | reverse complement strand
TGAGTCGCCATCTGGTGGACATTTGTTATTATTACCACAGCAACGCCAATGATAACTAACAGAGAATCCTTTAAAAAATTCCTGGATCCAGACGGTGCAAACGCCGGCAAAAACATAACTTCCTTGGCGGAGGTAACAACACACTAAAAGCACACTATTACATCATGACTACTTTTACTTTTCATATTTACGTACATGTATACAAATAACAACTGATATGGATAATGATCACTGAGCATGTGACAACTGTACAATATTCCTGATGGTGGTGTAATAAGATTACACTCATTGTCCATTCTGTTCTCGTGCTATGACTGCTACTTTATATGCGTCTGTTCAACCACACTGTATGACTCTGACTCACCCTCTGGGAGCGCCACTAGTTGATTCCTTTCAACAGATAGCAGCTGCAGGGTGGGGGCCCAACATATGAACCCCCATCTCCTCCATGGTCTCAAGCGATGTACACGTCTATCCCTGAAATACTGGGTTTCCAAGTTTTTCTTCATGCAGAGAGACAAGTGTGTGATGCTGTTGTTTCCCAGCCATACTTTCTGGAGCTTATGATGTAACTGATGGAGTGTGAACGACTCGAGTAGGTTATGAGACAAGTCCAGCTCCGTGACAGAGTCTTGGATGTGTTGTGGTACCAGAGAGAGACCAGAAGAAGAGCAGTTCAGGAGGGAATCTCTTCGACAGGTACAGGAGTCTGGACAGAGCGGCAGTGGAGAGGAGCGATGGAGCCCAGGGGAGATGAGGAGGAGCACAGCAGCTAATACTAGCCCGTGTGCCAGTGCCATCACAACCTGGCCTGAAAACACACTGATCATCAGTAACACTTCTAAACTTTACTCAAAAAAGAAATGACAAGACTGATATTTACAATGATGATAAATGTCACTAAATCCAGAATAAAGGCATTATTTTCACAGAATCCATGATATTATACTGTAGGAAAATGTAAATGATCTCAAGGCAAACCCATCAGAAATCAGTTACTTCATCAAAAATATTAAACTCACCTGTTTTTTTGTGACTGGAAACCTTGTGACTCTCGTTTGACACCCAGAGCACTGTCAGTGTGTTAACTCTGTCTCCAGCAGTTACTGATCAAAGTCTGAAGTATTTTTGCTGTGTCTAGCTTAACATGTACCTGCCCAAAGATGCCTTTCTATGATTCATTCAATCATTTACATGCCTAGTTAATGTCTTACTGCCATTGTTTTCCTCTTCATACATGACAGATAACACTGGTCCTGACAGTTTATGACGATGACGACCATGCCCTCCACATTCTGATAGATAATGAAACAGTATAATGTGAAACAGCAACCTTTTATGGTTTAAAATGACAATATAAATACCTGAGGCATTTACAGAAAGCAATGATAAGAAGTTTCACATGGCAACGCTGTTTTTTGTTCGTGTTTCTTTATTGAAACAAACATAACAATTATATCATGGACAAATTTCCACAAAAGGCCGATTGACATTTTTCTGTTATTCACTCCAGGCATCAAGTATGTGATACAACTACTTCATGACATTGGTAACAAACTTTCTGTAATAAAACAATCAAAAGCAAAATAAAACTCAAAACGTATATTGCACAAAAGTCAAACCACTCCATATAGGCTTTAACTGATGATTTCAACTTTATGACAATCATGAACATCTTCGATAGTTCCATTAATCTGTAGTCTAATGTAGTGCAAAACACACTTGGTTTATTTTTTTTTTTTTAACATGTATTACTTCCTGTAAAAAAAGTATTTGCAACAAAGTTAGGATATTACATATATATTATCTTATATCATCCCTTGTAAATCCATTGGCACGTGCATGATAGAGAGTCAAAGATGTGCAAAAAGAGACCTACTCTGATTTAGCATTACTGGATGGCTTAAACTGCGTCTTGTCTTTTAAAGTTCATTCCAGATTGTGGACACTTCACCAGAAGACATTACACAAATCAACTAATTTAGTGTTCCACACTTGTCAGTAAATAATACAGTGGAAAAGAGCTGCCTGAAACAATAAACAGCAAGTTGAATCTCACAGATCCCTTAAACAAAGCTTGTTAACACTGGACGGTAGGAGGATGCATAAATTCTGTAGCTTCAAAACTTGGAGATTGAATGCAGCGTAAAACACCATTACTAGTATTAGATTAAATGTTGGAGTGTTAAGTGCTGGTATGCATTTAAGATAATTTGTCAAATGTGCAGGAGAACAGCAATACTTCAGCACTTACAGGTACAGTATGAGAATATCTTTGGCCAAGTGGCAACGTTCTGCAACATAATTTATGTTCAGTGTGAAAATAAGAAAATATTTGCGAGTTGAACTGCAGAGGTAACATCATGTGGGAGAGCAGAAAATGTCCTATTGTTGGCAACTGCACAATATTAAAAAAAAAAACACACACACATCAGTAAGGGGTTTGTCTGACTTCAAGTGATGACAGATTATAGCACAATTTAGCAGATTCCAGTCCGGTTTAAAAGTGAGCTTTTTTACACGGGTTGTCTGATGTCTGGCAGCCCATGTTAGGAAACTTCACCTGAACACGGAACAAAGTTCCATCTGCACACATGCAGAGTTTGTACCTTTCCAGACCTTCATCAAAGTACACATCTCCTGCAGAGTTTGGGATCCGTGTGGCATTGAACATGACTGATCCATTGAGGACGATGCTGTTCTCCTGCAAAGAGGAAAATACCACACCAATAAATGTAAAATTTGCATGTTTATAATTTACACAGCATAACACTTTACCGGCTCACACACTGCAAAAAGGTGATTTTCAGCTAAAGTGGGAAAACAAGCTCAATTATCACATTCCATACTTACAGCCCTGAGCTCGATGCCTCCGCCCATTTTGAACTCTACCGTCCTGCCCATGATGTTGACTCCTTCATTTCCACGGATTATGGCCTTGCCGTCTCCTTTAATGTTCAAGTCAGAGGCTGCACTACTGGTGATCTAAATTCAGATAAAATACATTTATGAATTATGTGCTGAGCAAATATGATGCACTCAGAACAGAATGTGAAAACAACTGTATTCATTAAAATGACAAGTTATAGTTTTATTAGTCATTAATCAAACACTTATCAAAATACACACCCTTTCTGTTGAAGCCTTTTTAACGCTGAGGACTTTGACTCCTTTGGGCAAATGGAACTCGTGATTCTCAAAGTCTGTACTGAAGAAAGTGTTCTGTGTGCGAGGATCAGTGAAAGATATGCCAATGTCGCTGACAACCGAGGTCTTGTCCTTTTCTACACTCAGCTTAGTAGTACCTTGCTGGAACACAACCTGGAAAAACACAGAATAAAAGAGAATCAAAGGCAGTCCAAAACGGGTGTTATTTTGTGTGTTCAGCAATGACTTAGTGTAAGCTGTTTCTCACCGGATTGTTGTTGCCAACAATAACCAGGTCCTGATCCTTGCGCCCTCCCACTGTGCTCTTATGCAGTGGGTGAACGATGCCCATGTCTGCTTTCTGCTTGAAGCGCAGCAGACCAGACTCATGGAATTCCATACTATCACAGCCATTCGGACCAATACGGATCACAGTCCATATGACAAGCGTGATCTACAAGGCAAGATATTTAAATGATTTACAGCACATCAAACAAATATATTTAAGTCAGGTATCATCAGTTTATTCAGGGATAGTACTCACAATAAGGTTAATTAAGGCAAGGAGGAACAGGAGGACAATGATGCAGACTGCCATGTTTCCCTTGCGTCCTCTCAGTCCTGTTTTATGGAGACGCTCCTCTTCTATAGGTATATATCCTGCTTTGAAGTTGCTGTTATGTTCCTTGTTGATGGAACGTCTTTCTATAGCCTTCTCTCTCATGGACTTCTTTACGGGCCCATTTGAACTCTCCTGAAAGAAAACCATCTGTTTACACACCCAACAGAACTCCATTTTAAACACCCCTTCTACAATTCAGAATGTTTTCTTTTTTACAAATGGTATAAGGAATAAAAATAGATTTTATGCCAAACATAGTGCACAAAACACGGGGAGGAAGGGGCTGGTATAATGCAAAACTGGGGTTAATTTAATGTGTAGACGCTTAATATCGTGAATATAATTCAGTAAAGGCTAAATGTATTGTCAAGCTAATGGTTTTGAGCTCCTCTTAAGCTCTGCGTTGGAATGCATCTGTGTTAAATACCCCGAGCCTGTGTGTCTGTAGCCATAACTAAAAATAAACTACACTCATTTTAGCAACGAAATGGAAATAAAATCAAATGTATAACTGCTGTACGGCTTTACACTCTTTATATTAGCAGACTATGCTCCATGTCAGGCAGTTTGTTTGCTAAAAAGACGCATTTTTATTCTCAAATACCTAGAAATACGAAACGAAGGCCAATGTTTATTACACTGATATCACCGCACAACCAACAACGTAACCCAGTGCATCCATATTTTTCATTTTAAGTTGCTACTTTACCTAATATACATCATCGCGCCACGTAAAAACACCAGCAAATAGAATAACATGCAATAATAACAACAAATATCAGACATAACGGACCTGTTCCGACGCCATGTTGACCCTCCCTCTTCTGCTCGCAGAGTGACAGGACCGTACCACTTTGTACATTTGAGCATGGAAAAGTACAAATATGATACAAAAACGGAATGAATAATAGTTAATTGTAGAATATACGATATTAATGTAAGATAAAACAGTCCAGAGGATATTTTTTACACTGAAAAAAATTAAATTAGAAACGCTATTATTTTGAATAATAATGGTAGAGTCCAAGTTCAACCAGCCAATGACCGCTGGATCCCAAAATAGAAAAACAAGTCCATTCATATTTTCCACATGTAAACTGCTCAGAGGCTAGGACTTCTAATGGTGGAAAGGAATGGTATTTTATTCTAATTCTGTACTCAAATAGCCCAAAACACTGAAGTAAATTACCTCTACTTTATTCAAGTGTTTCCATTGTTAAAACTTTATATTTATATTCCATTGAGACTTTTATTTTGTGGTAAACAACAGTGATCGAATTGGAATATGGTACTTTTCTTATACCCCTCGAATACATTTGTCTTACAGATATAGTTTCTTTTTAGGTTACAGGTTTTGATATATTTCTAAATGTACTGATCGTCATAAACTGGAGGACTGAGTGTTTATTGCCTCAGAAGATAAATGAACTCAAAGGTGAGTTTCACCTGAGCTCACAGAATATGATGCATCATTGCAGACTAAAGACCAACAGGATATAAAGTAGTTTAAATGAGGTTAAAAATCTACAGCAATAATCTGGAACAAATACACAAATGCAGCTTCTAAAAATAAATAAACTCCAAGATGGTGTTCAATCTGAACTCATAAAAGGTAGGCCTAACTTTCACAAGATTTTATTTTTCATTTATCTACCAGTACATACATAATTGATTTTTGAATGTAGAATTTTTATTTTATTATTATCCCTGTAGGCCAATTAATTATCCTAAAAGTACTTAAACTGAATTTTCATCAACATTTGACCTTTCCAAATTGATTTATGGCCTATTATTAACCGTTAAACATCATCTGTATTTTGTGTTAGGGTTAACAGTCATGTTTTATATTTAATTTGCTGGTCATGTAGATGTCCAAATCTCAGAATAAATTTGAAGGTTAATATTGTTATATCAAAACAAAGAAACAAAACAAAACAAAACAAAACAGAAAAAGTGACTTTTTCTGCAAAATATATCATAATTTAAGGTGAAACAAGTGTCTACAACCACTATGATTTGTAAGATACATGGGTTTTACTGGTGAATTGAAGTTGCAGAAGCCTTTGTGTGTCCAAATGAATCGTGAATGATGATGAAAAGCTGTGCATTTTACCAGAATGATTTCATTTTGCTCACAGGATTAGAGTTTTAAAAGTTATTTAATAATTTGATGTATTATTATTATTATTATTATTATTATTATTATTATTAATTTAGTGTTGCTTCTGATCGTGGATGTTTAGGTCTGGAAGGGTTAAGTAAGTGATCCCAGTTGGACCCCAGTGCTGTATACCTGCAATGTTAATAATCAACAGTTGCAGTAACAAAACTAAATGGAATCAAAGGCAAAAAAAAACAAAAAAACAAAAAACAAAAAAAGCTGATAATACTTTCACTTTTTTGAGTTTCAGAAAATTCTCTGTAAAGTTTTGAATGTACAATTTTCACGAGTGATGGTGATATGTTCACAATATTGGTACTGTTACTTACATAAGACAAAATAGGTCAAAAATAGTTCTTCCACTAACTATGATGATGACGTTGATGATGATCATTATTATAGGCTAATAGTAATACCTACTAATAGTACAAGATTCTCGTTTTCTGCTCCTGACAATCAAAAACAAGTGCTCATTAAAGAGCAACTGTGATTTAATATTTTTCTTTTCTATATTGTCATGATCTCATATTGTTTTAACATAATATAATTTGTCCTAAGTGGTCTATTATGACCTGATTCAGCACAGCCACAGGAGGAAACATCATATGTGCGTCACTGACCCACAGGGTTTACACTCCGGTCCTTGGGTGTCGTTTGACAGTATGACATTACAATCGTATTTACATCCCACTAAAGAGCCTGCAGAGGACCGACAGAGGCACAAAACCCTGCTTCACCCAGTGAACTGCCCCATTATTGTGTGTTTTCCGTCGGATCGTCTCCACTTCTGGTTGCTACAACTGAGGCAGTGCTTGGCATCTGTATCGTAGGTGGAGAAAACTGCCAGGACGGAATTTTTTTTACTGCACTCCCCCTGCAGATTAGTCAACCCCCCCAGGCTGTTGTCCGTCCCTTGAAGCATTCTAAACCTCCGGGGATTATCTGTTGTGGTTATTGCGGAAGGACATGGCTGACACTTTAAGGAGACTGACGAATACATCTTCATTCAGCGTTTTACAGGACAAGCTGGAGAGCTGGCACCAAGACTACCATGTAAGTTTATAAATAAGTAATGAGCGACCTAAATCTGACCAAACCACTTCTGGCTTTAGCTAAATGTTGAACCGATACCTGTTTGTGCCTCAACAAATGATAGTTGCACTTCAATAACAAAAATTCAACCCCCAAACAAAATATATGACACCTTTTTAGCTTATAAATGACTCTGTTTATACAAGTTATGATACTTTGCAAATTGTTTTTTTTCGCATTACTGATATGTTTTGGAAGACGTCGAAGAAGCAAAATCTTTTAGATATTAATGTAACAATTCAAAGCGGTACAGCAAAGGAATGCACTTGTTTAGATTACATTGATTTCCCAGTGGAGTTTGGTTGCTACGGACGCTAGTCGCCATGGCTACTGTTGAGCTATTCCAGAGATGTTTTATTGCGCTGTTAAGAGTGTTCACGTGCAACTACTTCCGGTGGACGCATTTTCCGGTTGTAGCCTCACGGAGACAGCCCATGTCAACAGGAATAATTTTATGCTAACTGTGACGTTACATAGAGTCTATAAAATTTATAAAATTTGACTTTTCATTCAGAATATTGGGCTAGATGTTTGACTTTGTCACGTGAGTTAATGACCGTATTTGGCAGTGACACATCTTGAGTCACTTGAATACTCTCTGGGTGTACTATATCAAGGTGAACAAGTATGTTAGAAGATTAAAAGCAAACCATTGTCATCATGCTTATAATGGAAGAGGCAAATACAATATATAGCTACATCACAGTGAAGGCAATTAAACCAAAGATTACACAATATACTGTATACTAAATGTAATAGTTGAAAAAAAAACTTTATTCATCTTTTGTATCTTTGTTGAAAGTGGTTTTCATTCTGTTCTTTTCTAATGTTTCTATTGCTTGTTAACCTTTTTTGTCATTTTTACCCGCTTAGGTGATTTCTTGTGACCAAAATTTGAACAGATGTTGTGAGCTTATTGAATTAACATCCAAAATCCAAGGCCAACTATTCACCATCCTTAATCTGACAGCTGCTGAAGGTAAAGGCATCCATTCCCTTATCTGACCTTTTCTGAATGATCCAGGTGATGTATGATGAGTGTATGCATGTTTTAATATATTTTGTCTTTCCTCATGAATCAGGGGGACACTATGGTGGAGTGGAAACCCTAAAAACACGCCTGCTGCCATGGCTCGGTACCTGTTTTTCAATGGCGAGGCCCTCTGTTACTAATGACACCAGTCTACAACTCATCCAGGTCATACAGCGTACATCTTAGAAGCAATAATAACTATTTAACACTGCTCCATGCAGAGAATGATGACCTGTTAAAAATGTTTATTTTTCTGATCAGGATTCAGTGGAGAAGGACCGCAGAATCAGGGAGCTCTCTTTCTCCCATGACAATGATATGCAGAAGATGGAGACCCAGCTGTGTTCTACTCGACTCCAGCTGGACTCTGTCAGAGCAGAGTGAGTCTGAGAGACTCAAAACTCTATCATAAATATTAATAAATACCAAAAGAGTAATGTTCAGGTCACGGAGAATGAGTTATAAATAAGAATTCATAGTATTAGTCTCATGAGTTGAAGCTATATGACATAAACCTCCACTGCTGTTGTCTAATGTTTATTTTAACAGACTGGTTGATGCTCAGAAGGAACTGGATGTTACAAAGAGCAAATCAGCAACTACTCTGTTGGCTACTGAAGATGAAATTATACAACTGAAAGCAGAGTGAGTGCATTTGAGAACTGCACAAATATATTATTTAACTCTTTGTAGGACACTCATAGAAATTCTCATTCAATAAAAACACATGTAAGTTGTTTGGAACGTGTATTTCATAATATTAGAACATGACTTTTCTAACATTAGACCACCATAAGTGCTGATCCACACACCTGTCATCATACACACTATCCCTTTAAACATCATTCTTTATGTTAGTACCCTTACTTCACAGTACCTAACAAAGCAGGTACACTAGTGGTACCCAACCTTTTTTTGGCTCATGACCCCATTTTAACATCACAAATTTCTGGTGGCCCCAGACACTCAAAATGGCGATTTTTTATTTTTATTTTTGTTGCTAAAATTATTATTATTATTTTTATCATGTAATAGTTTGCTATACTATGTTGCAAAAATAACATACATTTTAGATAACATTTAGTCTATATAATGTATTTTATTATAGACAGAGGCAGAAAAGCCAGGTTCAGATTACTGCACAAAGTGAGAATTTTACTTTCCTTGGTCAGGATAATGTACATTCAGTCCAGTTTGTATTTACAAGGCTGACAATTAATAATGAACAAACAATAACTCAAACTATGAATTATGAAAGAGCTGCAGCATCTGTAACCGACTACAATAAACATTTGAAAGATAAACAGTATCACAGCTTCACAGTTTGTCTCTTATGTATTAGGATCGTCTCTATCAACTCACCATATATTTTTTGTTAGTAAGTTTTTATTTAAAATTTTTTTGATCAATTACTAGACATTTCAGGTGACCACATGGGGTCCTGACACCAAGGTTGAAAAACACTGAGGTACACTCAATGTTAATGCAGAGACAGACCTTACAGACCCTGGAGACCACATTGGACCTGGGGTGGTTGATTCCCTGTCCTCACTGGAACTGTTGCCGTCACTGTCTTTTAGTATTTATGGAAATCACCAAAAATAGCCACTTGCCCGATAAAGGGTTAAAGATGCATCTTTGTTGATGTTAAATGTGTTTGCATTTCAGTTTGCGCTCTGCACGTGAGCAACTGGACATTTACAAGAGGAAGTTGGACTCTCTGGATGACTATGAACGACAAATCCGTTTGCTGAGGGATGAAGTGTCCTACCTCAGCTCAGAGAAGGCAATGCTGCAAGAGAGGTATGTCTAACAGAGAGAGTACATAGAGATATCACTACGCAGAAATATACAATCTCCAATGATTTCTGTAGTTTTTATGTGTTTTTCTTTCTGTTCTGTTTAGGCTGGTCAGAAGTCGTTCTCCAAGCCCTTTACCCAGACTGAGCCGCTCCTCCAGCCCCATTAGGAGTGAGTCACCCACCAGAGCCCAGCTCACAAACTCCTCCCGCCATGCACGCCTTGTGTCCCGCCTCAGTGACCTGTATGCTGTGGAGCGTCTGGAGGCCCAGACTCTGCTGCGACGCTACATTTCCGACTTAGAGATGGTCCAGAAAATCATCTTCATTGCTGTTGTGGTATGATGGCATTGTTTCAAGTCCATTCAATTAAAAAAAAAAAGTTTCAGTTATTCTTTCAAATTGGTTTGGATTTCAGTCTAGTTTTTGTTGTTTTTTTGGGTGCATTAGAAGTTATGTTTTTTTTCTTGAGGGGCTGACCATTATTAATTGCATTTACCTTTAGTATCATTGCCTTTTGATAGATATTATGAGGACAGTATTGATCTACAGAGCCTGAAAATAATGGATTGAAAGAATGTATGATATCACACATTGTTTACAAATTATTGTTAATTAAAAGTCCCTCATTGTGGTAACCCATCTTTATTATCATCTTTATTATTTTATCTGCAGCTCTGTCTCCTTGTTTGTGTTTATTTTTAGTTGAAAGTTTTTTGGTTTTATTTCAGTTGTCATTAACTGGACTAGAATAATTATTGTTTTACAGTTATTTTTAGTTATAATCTTTCTATGTTGTCATTTTACAGGAATCCTTTAGGACAGCGAAGCTTGCTTATCGTCAGTTCAAGCTACGGGTCAGAAAGACACTGTCCTCATCCCACTTTGGGCCTGAAACTCTTGAGGATGCGGCTGTGGACTACATTGTCAGAAACTTGGACCTTTATGATGTACAGGCCAGCGTCAATGTGAGACTAAACTCTTCTGACAATGTGTATCTTTGAAGAAAAAACAAATATGGTGAGAAATTAAGAAGATTATTTTATCTGACTTTGAATTTGTTTTCTTTAGGATGTGATCAATGCCATGAATGTGAACCCTCGGATCTCCTTCCCACCTGAAGTGGACTTTGTCCTCATCAGTACATTGATCAGAGAGACATGCAGGGTGGCCTTTGCCATGCAGACACTGGATCCTCCTCTTGACTTGGCTTTTGCCAGTGATGGTGAACTTTACAGTGACCTAAGGTCAGTCTTAAATACAGTATTGTGATGGAAAAATGGGTTCTTTTCTGTTTCCACCAGTGGGGGTCGCCCTCGACACAGACACCACTCTCTCACTGACTGTCTTCAAATTCACAAAATATTACAGTTTTGCTTTAATTCAGAAAAACAGATATTCCTATAGCTGATAAAATAAACTGGGAAATTTAACTGTAATAATGTTATGTTTATAAAGATTTTTCACAGGTAGCAGATGTTCCACTGGATGAAAACAACCTCCATCTTTCATTCTTTCAAGTAACTTGTTGAAAAAGTTGGATTTATGGTATTTGTACATAAGAACCGTTTGACATTTTCTTTTATCAAAGGAGCAAAACAACAAAACCAAATGTGATCACAATAATTAAAAAAGACAATAAGAGATAGCTCTCCATAGTGTTTCAATAATAATTAGACTGGCATTTAAATATAGAAACAAGTCAATCATACATGTGTTTTAGAAATAATTCCAGTGCATTGTTACACAGTACTGCTTTTCAATGTTTTGTAGTGTATATCTGGTTTAATATAAATTCTTTCTGCAGTCTAGTTTTTTCCAGAATATTTCTGATTGAGTTGTCCTTGCAGCACAGCACAACTCCTTATGTAACTATCAGTATTTATATCTTGATTCTCTGTGTAACAGGTATCGCCGTAGCTATGACTCAGAGTTCAGTGCTCCTCTGGTCATGTACCATGTGTGGCCTGCTCTAATGGAAGGAAATGCTGTGATAGTGAAGGGCGAGGCAGTGACTAGAAGAGGTGCTATGGTACTGACATTAATACTTCAACAATAGCATGAATTCATTCACGTCTGTTTAGAGAAAAGCATGACATAGACTACCTTGTGGAGGTTCATGCATTTGCTGATGATATGTGTGTTTGCAGTGGAGTCGGAGCAGGAGCAGGAGCAGGAGTGCCAGCCCTGTACGCTCTCGTTCCCTCAGTCCAACCCGCAGCCTTGTAAGTCTCTAGAACAAACCACTCACATATGAGCAGGGATGTTGGAGGAAACTATCATATATCTCACATTCACATGTACTGTTCTTTCTACTAACACCTTGCATACACACCAATGACCTACAGGGTATGTACTGCAAAATACAATCTCCATTTACTTGACTTTAAAGTATCTTAACACCATAATTCTTGTTGACATTTCATCTCTTTGGTTCACATTTGCAGGCATTTAACAGCAAAAGAGGCCTGTCTCCTGAACGTCTGACCACTAGCCACCTGTGAACTCTGACCTCTCCAAAGTCCAAACCTGCAAGTGGACACAGAAGCATTAGCTCATTCATATTTGCATTTAATGTGTGATATTAGCCTTTTCTGGTGTTTGCCAACCAAATATGGCAACCAAAGGCTCCTCACACTTTACATTTTAAGGGCATTTATTAGTGATTGAATTATTATCAACAGATGAAAAAAGAAAAAAAAAAAAACAGTATGGCAGCTGAAAGAATACTGGTCTTATTTTACTTATTTTGCTCAATTAAGAGGAAACTTTTTACTTTGAGGATCCATCTGTACTTTTTTTTTTTCAGTCAGTACAAAAACTATACCTGACTTTTACCTTGACTTGTCACCAGGGGTCAATATCTATTAATGTATCGCTAAGCTGCAGGATAAATGGTGCTCATGATCAGTGCTAATTTGATTTCCTCAAATAATTGAGTCACTGTTTTTTTCAATGTGATTTTTAGGCATAGATGATTTTTAATGGTTGCTGTGTAATTTTAATTGTGTTAATTGTATTTTTTGGTGCTGTTCTCTCTAATAATGGTATGAATTGAAACAAAACCTTGTGACATTTCATTTATTGCAGTTTATAACATGCAAAAGTAAAAACTTGTATCCTTTTAGACCAAGATCTTATAACTTACAATATTAATTATGTTTTCCATTGTGAACAAGATCAGTAACTGCTGTAGTTCTTTTAGACCAGTATCTATATACACTGTATTTATGTACAACTTGTGTACAGTAAATCATTAATTATCATATTTCATCAAGTACTACATTAGTTTTGCCCTTTGTTAGATATAATTTACAGTACAATTATATTTTGGTTTCATTGTGATTTGTTTTTGTGATGTATAATGATTATATTTGCAGCTGTGCCTTATATACTTATTTGTTTTATTAAAAAAATAATAAAATACAACATTGTCATACTTTGTGTATTAGCCATGTTTACTATGTATTTATTATTACTGTTATTATTATTTTTTACTAAGGTGTTTTCCCCACTTCTGACAAAAGACTAATGTACAACCAATGTTATGCTTGGACAAAATTATACGACATTCTTGTCTCCTCCCTCTTCCTTGGGAACACTCCACAGTGGTATTTTCTTCCAAAATGTGCTTCTGAAACTTTCCTCAATCCTGTGATTAGACTGCATTCTAACTTTATTTCAACAGTAGATGGAGCTGCGACTCCATCAACTGACTGGGTTTGACTGGTTTGAAGTGTGTTAAACCTATTGGTGGTTATAGTCCAGTATCTCTGCCACTCTGACATGGGATTTCTTGAAAGTTATTCATAATTATTATGCGTAATTGAACTATATTTAAAAAGTTAACTCTTAAGAACAACATTGAAATTAGAGGCAAAATTAAATAAAAGGTATGACTTGTTCATGTGAGTGTGTGAAAAGCTTGTTGAAATTCCAGCAGCAGCAGCAGAACTCCACTGGCGATGCCTACATATAATGATTTCGTCTTCTGGACCGTCTAATTAGACCGTGTCCACAGGTCTTGCCAAGTCCAGTACCAGCAGCCTCGCCAGACATACTCATTAGACTGCCAGCTCTTCAAATTACATCTAATATCAAAATCCAGACATTTGCTCTGCAGCACAAAAAGTAAACTTGCTTATTATGTTCAGCTGAGACGTGGGTGTCTTTGCTGATGCTGATTAAACACAACACAGTGGGTTTGTAGCTGCACTGACCAAGCATCCCACATCACAGGAAAATATGTGTACTATAAATCTGTGATGCGGACAAAACATTTCAAAAGCTGTTTCCCAGGCATAGTTTATATAATATCATGTTATGGTTTTACCCACAGAAAGGGCAAAAATGTGTCCTGTGGTTTTAGCGTGGTACCAGTGTAAACATGAAGCACAGACTAACCTACATATAATTTCTACAATTTTTAAGGGTATCTTAGCAGAAAAGCACACAATATTTTTTAATAAACCTGAGAATTATCTGCTGAGTGTGCATGACAAAAAAAAAAAAAAAAGTATAGAATATGCAGAAACCATGTCATGGAAACTTCCTCATCTCATTCCTACACAATGAGGGTCTTGTGTGATCTGCTGCAGTTCACAGAGGGCCCGGCTCTTGGGACACAGGCCAGGTCTGACTGCCATGATAAAACTGTGTCGGACTCCCAGGAGGAAGAGAAGAGGGGGGAGGTTACTCAGGTGTGTGCTATGGTCAAAGGAACAAAATGACCCTAATCTGGGGATAAGTGGAGATGAGAGAGAAACTTTCAAAAATAGTTGTGCTCTGTGTTTCCTGTGGACAGTAGTGCATAAAAACACTATCCCTGCTATTATGGTTTTTGGACCAAGCAGTAGGAACCAGAGGAGGCTACTCCTGCTCTATTTTTGAGATGCAAGAGATGAAAATATATGGGTAAGTAGTTGAAAAATAAAACAACTCTTGTGACCCTTACATCCACTGCTTTTATTTTTCCATGCTATTATATTTTTGGCTAAAACACACAACATAATATAAGTACAATCTGAGCTGGTATAAGGTATTATCCAGGTTACTGAAATCAGGATATTAGTTTTATATGAGCAAACACAAACCTCCCCTAAAAAAATGATCCGACAACACTGATGTGCATGTTAACAGTCACTGTCAACACATTTGATGATAATGATAATTTTCAAATATTCTCAGTGCTTTTTCATTGAATGTGGTTAAAAAAAAAAAAACAAAACAATAAATTAAACCTAAATACCAACACATACTTTGGTTTCATACTACAGTTTTTCACATCTCACATACTGTTTTAGCCTTTTAATTAGCATGTTGGTATGGACGGAACCACAGATGGAGTCATACAGAGGAAGCATATTTGGAAATAAATGTGAATGTAATGTAAATTACATTCAAATACATTACGCAAATACATTTTATTTAGGCCTTTTCAGAGTCAAAATGTACATTTTCAGATTTGCATTTCCAATTTGATTATTAGCAAGAAGTAGGTAATTACTTACTTGCATTCAAATTTTATGCACTATTAGTGTCCAAATACACAAATAAAAGAACCAAAAACTAATAAAAGTGGGTTTAGTAGAATATGACCCCTTTAATACTTTTTTTCTGTTCATGTGCAGTGGTGACACAAGCAAGTATTTGCCTTGAAAATTAGCAACCAGCTCCCAGCACATAACCTTAGTCCAACATAAACATTATGTGTGCACATGAGCAGGAACACATTTTTCTGTATTCTGCTTTCACAATCCCATTTTTCAGTAGCAAACATGACAACTCCATTGTTTCTGTAATGACCAGTGTGACCAGATTTCAACAGGTCATATGAGTGAAAATGTAATCAATGACCCAAACTGTGCAGACAGAAGGAGTTGGACTTAAAACAGACCAAAAGCTTCAAATCCAGCTGAAGTTTCCAATTTGAAGCTTGACTCAGATCTGTTGGACCGTGTGATGTTTCCTCTGGCCGTTCCTAATGTGCTCCATACTGGCAAGAGTTGGATTTCTGCAGCTTGAGCGTGATGAGTACCCGCCCTGATCCCACAGCTAGACCAGAGGGGGAATATTAATGGGGCTGTATATCACAGTGCTTTATGACATGTTTATGGGCGACCAGACTGCAGTGTATAAATCAAAAGCAAAATTAAAACAGGCACATGGCTGAAGGAATGATGAAAATTAAATGAAAGGACACAAAAACAAATATGGAGCCAGTGAGGATGTACTCCACACATTCATTCTTTGATGACTGACCAGTTAGTGCACGAATCTGTCAACGGGACTGTGATGTGTCGATCATGTCTAATGGAGTTACCCTTCAACAGAGGAGTCAATTAGCCACTGCAGGTTGACAAAGCCTCTGTATGTCCAAGAGATGCGGTGCTATCTTTGTCCCAAAGAGGCCATTAAACACATCTGGAACGGAGCAGGATGCAGGTTTGCACAGGAGGACTTCACAATTTATGACAGGAGGGACAAAACAGAGGTATAGAGGGAAAAAAATGACTGTGGACTCATACATCAGTGCGATGTTGTGTGTGAATAAGTGTATGCACACCACATGGACAAACCAACCCCACCCCAACAACATCCTTATTCCCATTCTCAGCCATGCTGGAACACCCAAGGGCGATTCCTTGGCACTACTGAATGTGTGAGGTCATAGTGAGGGCTGGCTGCAGGCGCTGGCCCTGATAGATGCTCCAGCGAGACCAGACATCAAGTGACCATATAGTCTGCCAGGCATACCATGGATAAACAGTTCCTTCCTTTCTCTATGACGACTATCATATCAAATAATGAAAAATGACTTCAAATTTGGACTCTCTTCTTTCCCAGAACAGACATTTGTCCAGACTGTTTCCTCTTCCTGCTCCATCAACTGCTCCACATCTGGCCTATCACGAGCTAAAGCTGACTAAAAATATTTGGGAGTTTTGGACAGATTCTGTGTCTTACAAAAGGTGATGATTTTGCTGATGAAGCTGTGGTCTCCTCACGACAACAGTGTTTTATTATTTGCCAGTGCTATTCAGATCTTTACATAAAATATCAACAGTTTACTTCGAAGTTTTAATCAACCCATAAAGACACAGTGTTTCTTTTGCAGATGTTCCTTATTGAATCTTTCTCTATTTTTAACCTTTCGTAAGTGATTAATTACCATTTATTCTAATATTTACCTCTGTGTTTTGCATTTTTAAGTAAAAATCACTTTTTCCCCTGCATTTATTTGACTGATCATGTATGTTCATTAAAGCTCAGATTAAAGTTGAGGGTCATTATATCAGAAACACAAAAAGTGACTTTTTTCAGCAAATATATGATTAACAGAACATAAACCCAGTGTGTCCATCCACTGTCATTGATCCATCTCCATGGGTTTTACTGGTGAATCAATGTTGTAGAAGATGACGGTGTTTCCACGTTCATTACGGAGCCTCTGAATGTCCAAATGGGTCACATCTGATGACCATGAAAAGATGACAAACTGTATTTTACAGCAATTATGTGCATGTATTGATAGAATTATTGGATCAACAGGTATTTAACAGTTTATGTCATTAGACAATTTTGGTCGATGGCAGATGTTTGGGTCTTTATAGGTTAAGTAGAAGGATTAGAAGTATTATCAGCAAAATCAACTTAAAGTATGAAAAGTAAAAGACTCTGTGCAGTAAAGTGAAGTTTTTTTCTATGTGTTTTTACTGCTTTAATGTTTCAGTTGTGTTTCACTGTTGTGAACTAGTTTAGGTCATATGCAGTACTTTATATACAGTATTGCTGGATGCAGTATATTCTATAATATCATATGTTTGCAGGGTTTTGAATCTACTCACAGGTTCAAGAAAACTCTTTTCAGCTTATGCCAAATATTGTGTGAATATAACAGGATTGTTCAATATTCAATATTAACACATTTGGAGATTTATGGTTTTCACTGCACAGCATATGGATGAAAATAATGTATAATGTGTAATAATGTCATTTCATAAGCAATGCTGTCCATTACATGAGAGTAAAAATAGAATATATTTGACTACAGTGTGGAAGAGTAGAGGTATAAAGCGGCACAAAATGGAAATATTCAGAAAGATCAAGTACCTTGAATTACAACTGGAGTGAAAGTACTTAGTACACCCCAGGTCTATAAGCACAGTACAATCACACAGCTCTGGTCACATACTAAAATTTTCCTAATGGCATCTGCACATAGGTGCTTTGTAGAGTGCCCCATTCTTTCATGATGTTGAAAGAAGTGCAGTACAAAAACAGGGCTGAGGGTGAGGTGATTTGGTTCATGGTTTTCCAGTGAATAGTTTTTAACACATCATTAAAGCCTGAGAGGCTGTCATGACCCTCTCTCTTTGTTGGCGAAGCAGGAGATCAGCAAGATGTCAATGGGTTTTGGACAGAGAAATGAAACCCGTTTAGATCTGAGGTGGAAAACCTCACAGCTGCTAAGCAGAGATGTCAACCTGTGTTGTAATTACATAGTTTGCTTTGTCAGGAGGTGCACCGTGGTGAACTTGACCTGCTTCAGTAACTGGTCCTGTCCTGCCTGTATGCTGGAATTCTTCATATAGAAGCACATCTGGATGAAGTGATTAATGTGAATAACAGTCATCCATTTGCATTAGAGTAGCACTGGTGCAGGTGTGAGTGCTGAGGGTTAATGCTCCACCGGGGCCTGTAGCAATGAGCCTAGATTTGGAACTCTCACGGAAACAAGTGATCAAACCTGGCGCCGATCTCATGTACGACTGCTCTTAGCTCTGAACACCCCCACCCTGATCAGGGGTGGAGGAAAAGAACATTAGCGAGAAAAAAAAACAAGAAAAAGGAAAAAGAAAAGTCTGGTGGATCTGAGAGCTAAATAATAAAAGGGCTTCACAGAGAACAAGTACAACTATTAAACATGTGGAAACTTTCTAAAGGTTGTGGTTTGACCCCTGACGGCACACAGAACTTAGAAGGTCTACTAACACTGACTGAATACGTTTTCAGATGTGTCTTAATGTCCTATGGTTTTATTTGTCCCTGCACAGATGTGAAGATATGAAGCTGTTAGTGAAGGGAAGCAGATTAAAATGAAAACTGTAAACTTTCTAAAATTAAAAAAAAAAATTATAGTTTATGTGAAGCAACATCTTACATGTATACAATTAAAGTGTCTTAAAAGGAAAAATTACACCAGGACTATTAGATGGTCAGGTATGAAAGTATGTTCACATCCAGAAGGGTGAAGTAACTGTTTTATTTTTGTCTCTAACTGTAATAAAGCAGCAATAATCAAACTTGTCCTGCAGGTGGCAGCTCAACACAACACTTTTCTTTGTGGCTTTGTTACATGATCTAATGTTACACTCTGCACCAGCTGATGAATGAGCTTCAGGTCACTTTTACTGGTGTCTCAGTTAACATAAACCTGTAAAGGGACAAACATTTTCCAGTCGATTTCCTGTGATATATGCATGGCTGTCAGCTGGGGGCCTCTGAACCAACATGGAGCCGTCTGGAGACTTTTAGTACTTTAGTCTTGCTACATACCCCTCTGTGTAGCCCCATGGTCAATAGCAGAAATGTCCGAAAGACAAATATTGTTCCTCAGATGGAGACATAAAAAACAGATCTGTGGCATCTCCTGTCAGACAAGAAAAACGTCACGATCACATGTCAAACAACATATGTAACCACCCCTCTGTGCACCAGTTTGCCACCAACATTTGCAGTTCTTTATTCTCATCTAATTAGAAAAAAAATGACTGGAGGAGTTTAACAATATTTATCAAGTTTAGAAGCAGAAAACAGGCCGTAGAGAAGTGGTAAAGTAGGCATAAACCCATATGACATCATCTGAAAAAGTTCCCAGGTGTCTCTAACATGTCATGTTGTGTAAAGTTAGTACCCTACTAACCCTACTTTTGTACTATTGATATTTTTTTTTATTCTTTTCTTTTTTCCTGTGGGTTAAACAGAATGTTCCTGTTAAAACTGTGAGGCAGACATTTGAGTCAGTCACCTTCAAGTTAAATGTAACCTAATAAAATAGCAATAATCTAATTTTATCTGTACACAACTTTATTCTTTAAGTGACGCTTAAGTTTGATTTTATAATAAAAACATATGTTATATATTTTAAGTTAAATAAATCATGTAATTTTTATTTGGCTGGTGAAAAATATTTTTGGCTAATACATTTTTGGAGGTCACAAACCAATGGCAGATGAGGTAAAAAGTTAATTTTAGGCCTTATGTACAGTATTGTATTTAATTTATAGTTTTATTTTCTAATTGCCTAAGAACAATCCTTGAAAGTGTCTTGAAAAATTGCTGCTTTTGAATCAATAGATCACATAAATGCTGATAGTTTCAAAGAAAAACATGAAGGGTTTTGCTTTTCTATGCAGTTTTGTTGTATATGTAATAAACAACTGTGGAAATAAGGGATGTGTATTAACACTATAAATGCAAATAACTGGAGAAAGCTTTAAATCAAATCAAATCAAATTTTATTTGTATAGCGCCAAATCACAACAGATGTTATCTCATGACACTTTACATGTG
>JAPSES010096511.1:0-20430 GCA_029822895.1 Maxillicosta whitleyi | reverse complement strand
TGCCATTGCCAACAAATCCTGAAAATTTCATCAAAATCTGTCCATAACTTTTTGAGTTATGTTGCTAACAGACAGACGGAAGGATGGACAAACAAACGCCGGCAAAAAACATAATAAATAGTTCCATCTACCCACCATCATTAGTCTTACTCTCAGATTAATAAAAAAGAAACAAACAATCGAATTCCAAGGACTTTTTTCTTTTTTTTTTGCCTGGACTTCTAAAAAAAACCCTGTAGCTGCATGATATACAAACTGACAGAGCTGTCACTGTTTTCAGCTTTATTTATGGAACTGGTTGTCACCAAAACAATACAAACTGACAAAAGCAGTTTCTGTTACAATTATATTGTTGGGTGCTAAGACATGTGCCTTTCAAACTGAACCTTGGCCCACACACTGCACTGAGTTTATACAAAAACTCTTGTCCACGGGAAATGATCACAGATGAAGGCTTTTTTCCTTATAGAGGAAACCACTATGGCAAAATTCAACTCAAGGCACCTGTCAGAGAAAGCAGCACTGCTGTTCCAGACAGTTTTGCTAGATAAGAGCTCCTGTGTAATGAAAATAAAACTTTGTGGATAAAAGGTGACTGGAGCTCAGGGTGAGAGGAGTTTATTCGATTGCTGTAATAATACATGCAGGTCACTGATGGGTCATATCAGTGTTTTTAATACCTACTTAGTCTGTGCCTACAGGATATCGACCTTGTTTTCCTCAGTTGAGCTAATCTGAGCAACATGTTAAAACTTGATTTCCTCTAAATTCTACTTTGTGAAGATAACTTCAACATAGAACCAGTATTTTCTCTGGAAACATCTTACAGTGTGATATAAGGAAATGAGACCAAAACCAGGGTCAGTCAAAATGATTTGTAACACTGCAGGTCAGTCAGATCTGCGTTGGCAGATTGATGTAAATCACATATGTGGTAGGTTTAAGGAAAGATGCCATGAATATAAAGGTAATTTAACTGCAATTGTTTCTTGGCCAAAACCAAATCACTGTTTTAAAGCTACACATTCATAATGAACTCTAGTGTGTTCTGGTGAATAAAAGCAAAAATGATGGACTGTTCTCTCATAAATGTTGTTTCTTTGCAACAAAATTAAAGCACACCTTAAGTTTGTAGCTATACAACATTATAGTGTAGGTTGTTTTATTACTGCATATGAAAAGAATAGACTGTTTTGTGTCCCCCCCCCATCACCACTTCTGTGAATGTACTTTAACTGATACACAATTAACAAAATATCTTAACATTTACACTGCAATACTGATAACTCTGGAAACCTTCATGTAGAGGAATCTGATGTGAAACAGTTCACCAACCCTTTACATCATCCCAAACTGGATGCCTCACATACTACAAACCTGCTTTTGGTAGCAGTGGGTAAAATAAGACAATCAAATACTGTTTGTAGAGGCCATGTATGTGATGTCCTCCTCTATGCTTAGAAGGGAACACAAAAGAAATTCAGTTGATTGCAATGATGCCTCTAACTCTTACACAATGCAAGATCATGTATATCATTGGTGGTTATGGGACATCTAGCTGGGACTTTAAAGTGTAGTCACATAAATATGTCTATACAAGAGTCTGTCTCCCCTCTAAACCTAAAACACTGCTATGATTCCCACCCTCCACTATTATTTTAAGGTTGCTGTGATGCCTTTAGGGCGTATAAACATCATCACACTAATTAATCTCCAAGTTGGCAATCTTAGCCACAAGTTCCAAACTTGAGAGGGCAGACTAAGCTGAGGCTAAATCTCTCCATTTCCACCCCAAGGCAGTACAACAAACATCAATACTGCATTTTTAATGGAAGTAAATGGGGGCATGCATAATTTGTAAACCGCTGTGATGCGTATTTGTTGCTTGTATAGAGACATAATCCATATTACAGTCTGTCAAAGCTGAGTTTGTAAATGGTGTTGGAATGTTTATTTCTATCTAAATGATACTATTAGTCTTACAGACTGCAGATGTAGAACCGGACAAATTGCTGCAGTGACATGCACTAGGTGTCATTTTGTATCTTAGTAATGTTTCTCAACAAATCTGAGGGGGACAAAATAATTTATACACATACACCCCCTCCTTCTGCAGCTTTAAATACACCAGCTGTGTACAACATTTAGACCAGACAATAGGAACAGCCTTGTAACTGGTCTCCTCATAGGTTGGTCTAAGAAAAGTGCCAAGAGGTGTTTAAAGGTTGGAACTAACAACATTAAATAACTGTGTACCCCATCTTCCATCAGACCACATCACATTCCTACTCCACAGGGCACAATATGTTTGGGTTATTGCTGAGCAGAAGGTTGCAAACAGGCAGAATTGGTAAAATAAGTCAACAATCTGGTGTTTTGGTGCAGGCATACCTCTTCTGCTTTGGTCTGCTCAAAGGCGAACTCCAGGGTGGGCACAGCCAGCTGGTTGGCAAAGAAATTCACATCTCCGGGCAACTGGAGAGAGCTGACGTTGGGACTGGCACAGTTTCCACCAAGAATGCAACTCAGTAATTGTCTCTAATGGAAAGAGCAGGAAAGAGAAAGATTCATATCAGTGGTGGAAAAGAGAGAAATTAGAGAGTAAAAAAGGTTGACGTTAGGAAGTTGTAGCTGTGTTAATGCACTGTAAGTAGAGTTTCAACAGACACTAGACATCATTACTACGCTGTAATAACAGTTTAGACAAGCAAGGCATCTGTTACTTTGCCAATAGTGAGAACACATTTTCCTTCATTGCTAATCCTCCGATCTAAAAGTGCAAGCACCACTGAATATCTTTTGCACAAGGGCTAGAAGGATGCTTATTTTTGCTTTCATTACAGAAGTTATTAAAAGGATTTGATTATAGCTTCAAGACTGAGTGAGTGTTCAGTCGATTTAAAGCTTTTCTGTTTGTGTTCATGTTAACACTGTTTGACCCTTATATTGGGTTAAAATACTTCAAATTTAAGCTTTCCAGCTCAATGCAGTATAGAAGAACTATTGGCACTGACATTTGGGAACCTCATGTCTGATACAAAACTTTACCCAAATGTCAGAAATTATACTCAGCAAAAACTGGTCACAATGAAAGCTTCTGCAAGTGCTTTCATTTTTCCAATGATAAATCCTCAGGTTGAATTGGTTTAAGATTTGGCATTATGGAGATAGTGACTGTGACATTTGGGAAACCTGATATGACAATGTTTTAGTTAAAATGTCACGTTTAACACTTTGACCCTGTCAATGATAGGGTTAAGTGTTAAGTTAATTAAGTGATCTCAACTACAAGATCATATGAGAAAAAACTGTAGCCAGTTGTTACAAACACTGCACACATATTGTCACCCTTAACCCTTTATAGGGCACTAATAGAAATTCTCTGAAGTTTGAACTTCAGTGTGTTACTGGACGACATTACAAGACAGTATAACTTCATCATTCCTTACATTAGTACCATTACATCATCATTCCTTACAATAGTACCATTACTTCATGGTACCACCAGATAAAGCAGGTCCACTCACTGTTCATGCAGAGGTGGACCTTATAGACCCTGTAGACCACATTTGACCTCAGATTGTTGCCTGTTGTAACTGTTGCACTGTTTTTTGCAAAAAGTTACCACAAATAGTTACTTGCTCAATAAAGGATTAATTGTTTCTGAAGGTCAAGTGGACTGGTTTTGTTCTTGAACATGTTTAGTATCTCAACCAACTTCATCAGGTGAGTTTCTTGAATGAGACAAAAGGTTTTTAAGAACGAAACCAGTTCAGTTGACCTTCAAAAACAACTAGGGATGAACAGTTACCTGGACAAATGAGAACTGACAGAGATCCAAACATACTGACTGCAATACTTCGGAACACCTACATCAAATCTTAAAATTTGTGCTGAGAAACAACTGGCCAGTTAAAGCTTCTCTGCTTGTCTATACATTTCAAGCCTTACAATGAATTCAAGTTCCAGTTTTTAAACCAATGGCATTGTGTAGGTATTAACCATGATGTATGAGAACCCTAAATCCAATACAAAGTACAACCCAAATGTCAACTTTAATATTTCGACAATGTACTTTAAGATGCGTCATAGGTTGCATCAAGGAGGGACAGTTGGATTTCTCCTGTGGTTGCAGTATACCTCTGCACTTGCTCGATGTTTCTGCTTCTTTCTAGTCAGTCACAGCTGTCATTAAACAGTCCAGTCAATTTTTCCATTTCATGGTTATTGAAAATGTTGTACTAAATTATGACTTTTACATGGGATCAGGTCAGGGGTAAATTCTCTCGTTTATTCCAAACAGATCTTTATACCACCTTCACACCTCATCATACCGCGCCACTGGACACTCAGATTCTGTTCACTTTCCCACCAAAGATGTTAGTCTCTTCCATGTGAACCTGTCTCTGGAAACATTCCATGAACTCAGTTCTAGACAAAGTATTTACTGAAAGTCTCTCAATACACTTTCCACACAGAAATTCTACTACAAAAACCAGTTGCTCTCTGTTTGATTAGTGGAACTGTGTCATTGACAGGTAACATTCAAAGACCAATACATACCTTTAACCTTGCCACAGCCTAACAATGTTTCTTAACCATGATCAGATATCAATTTTAAAGTCTGTGTCTTCTGTATTTGGCCTCACAATAATTGTGGAAGGACAAACATTTACATGCATATTAATATTCACGAAGGGCATTTCATTACCCACTTAGTGCTAATTGTGGGAGTTAACAGAGTGGGAATAAATGCTTGTTCATGTGTGCGCAATTTCAAAGTTGATTTAGTTTCATTATGATTAGCTTGCACACAGAAGACACTGTTATCGCAACATATTTTTGCATGCAACTCCTCAGGCAGTAATTCTATCCTGTCGTTTGAAGGTGAGCCGAAATGTCTAAATACCAGATATGTTGCAACAACATAACACATAACACACATAACACAAATTTTGCATCACCTTAAGAACATTCCTATAGTTTTGTGAAAATGTGGGTGTGATTATTCTAAAGGACAAATGTTTCCTTTTTTCTGGCATATTGTTTACTTTGGTATTTCATCTTCTTTCTTGCTGTTAGTCACTCTCCCCATTTAGTCCACTGCAAAGGTTAATATTATGTCAACATATAAATGCCATCATTTTAAGTTAACCTAATAAGCAATGCTGAATCTTAAGTGATCCTTGGATAATTTCCAAAGGTCAGAAGTCACAATCTGTAATTCAAGCCTGACACAAACTGAAGACATGACTAGACCCCCATGAACCATAGTAGTACATTTGAGGAAGGATTACGCCTTGCAGCCTATGTGCAAAGTGTAAACAGTTTAATGTAATTAAAGTCAAATATCTCAGCTCCATACACACCGCTGCTCGATGCTTTGTCGTGTTTGATGAAAACAATTAACTTTTTCTTCACCTTAGCTTTTGTTCTGTGTTGAATTTGATGTTTTATTGGATTACATGGAACCATTCTTTTATTTATTTATTTTTTTTCTTGCATCCACTAAAGGGAAATCTGTACATGTGAGGATGTACAGGCACAGGCATCATTCATTCTCCCATTGTGCGTTGTATTGGAACACTTACAAATCCTAGATACATGAGGAATTTAATCTGAACTTATATTGTATAAATGTGCGTATTGTGTAAAAGTGATTAGAAATGGTTCTACTGCAACAGTAATCCAATTTGCAAGCAGACATGCCATTAGACAAACTGGGAGTGTTCACTTTGTACACATGACTGAACAAGTCATACCAATGTCCATGTTTTCCCAGTCTGAGCTTAAGAAAACTGTGACACTTCTGCACTAGTTCCCCTTGATAGGAGAAGCCCAAGAGTGTAGTTTGATGGTGTACATGTTTCTGCACAACCAGAATAGGGACCATTTCGATGCTTGGCTGTAACATTGCTTGTGAATAATTTATTATTCCTTTCATTCAAGAAATATGAAGAGTGCATTCTTAATTATACAACAAGTCCAATACTATTGTCTGTGTTTTGATTTCTTAAATGTGTGGAATAAAATACACAAACGTCTCTACTGAAGCGTAGATGTCATCTAAATATGTATAGATTTTGATGTGTCACCCACAGGGATTCCTCTTAAAACAGGAGAGCTGTCATCTGTTGAAGACGTTTATCTTCACAATATATAAAAACAGACTATCTTGACGGTGATGGAACTATAGCACTATTCAGACTGGATTAGTTTTACATGGGTACATGGGGTAATGCCACTTTACCACAGGACGTCTGTAATATTAATGGCCAATTCATATGAGATAAAAAAAAAAAATCAGTAAAACTACTACAAGTAGGAGGAGCAAATCCATGCACGCACCACCGTCCCCTCCTGTTGTCATGTTTGTATGATGTTGTTTCCTGATTAGAATATTAAATTTCAACCAGATGATTAAGCAACTATCTTTTTTTTTTTTAATTATTTTTATTAGCTTAGCTTATTATTTGCTTAGCTTATCTGAAGCAAGGTCCCTGCCACTAATAAGTGCTTTGGGCCTTCTTTTGCTTCTGAATCATGTTTGTTGTACGCAAATTCTGACAGTATGTGAGGTTCCACACGCACTTGTCCAACTGCCTACTGGAAAACTGAGTGCTTCTTCAAGAGCCTCCATGCTTGAAAATCCATGAAAAAACACTTGTGAACAAGATATGACAGAATATCTACACATTAACTACTGGTCTATTCAGACAGGATGAGTATTACCTGGGGTCATTTTACCGGACCCTTTTACAGAAGGTAAAATTACAGTAATCTTCACTGACATTGTACGGTAATGATTACTGGCATAGCATATTTTCGAACAGATATACTAAAATGTAACATTCATATGTACATCTTGGAATAGAACACCTGTACAAAACAATATGGCAATTTTTTAAAGCAAACAACGTCACTGGGTCATCTTGTTGACATGAATGCCTCATTTTAGGTCACAACGGCTTTTGAGAAACTCAGAAATAGTTTGAAATTGTGTGGAGAGGGAGAAATATTTGATTGGAAAATGTCATTTTATGGATTCTTGTTTTTTGTGTATTGAACACGCCCTTGAAACTATAATCATGAATATATCAATGGACAGTTCATGGCCAAAATTGCTGGTAATTTCTGCTTCTGTTACCCTTTGGACACAATGTTCAGCAGGGACCCAATAGGAAAATGAACTGAAACCTACATCATCATATATGGGTTATGATAATACATTTTGACAAACAAAAGTAGTAACTGTGTTTACTCAAGTTCATAACTTGCAGTTCTTCCTAAAACTTCTGACAGACTAAAGCCTCTGTTTGCTACATTGAACATTAGCTGAAGTCTACAATATCTTTAGGCCTTGAACCAGGTTGTAGTTTGTGCATTCTAGATATTTTTGCAAACTGCAGTTGGATCTTTTCTGTGTTTGTTGCTATGATGTCAAAGAGATCTATCTATCTATCTATCTATCTATCTATCTATCTATCTATCTATCTATCAAGTATTAATTATAATTTTAACCACAAGTCCTTTCATCTTAACCACCCTAACCTGTGCTTTATATCAGAGGCTAACAGAACATACATATGTGGCTGTTCATTTTCAGAGGTGTCAAAAGTATTCACATTCTATACTCAGGTAAAAGTATATATATTAGGGTTTAAAAAGACTTCTGTAGATGTTGAAGTATCAACTCAAGCTTTTTACTAGTTTCAAAATTACTTGCAGTATAAAAGTAAGGGGGAAAAAATACCATGAGGACAAAAGCTTCAGTGGTGCCACAGTGCCCGCCCGCCAAAAAACATGTTTCTAAAGGCCATAATGACTATCATGTTATATTAAAATGTTAATGTTGAAACATTTGCGATGCAATAGTCTACGTGTTCCATCTACATATATGCCCATTGAAAATGAACACATTTTATTCCAATGAAAATGTGTTAAAAAACCAGATATGTGTCCTACTGTGCATTAACATGTGTTTCATGGAGCGGAAAATATGGTGACTATTTCAATATAAGTATTGGAATGGAGCAAAAAGTCAGGTGGGATGGATCACATACAAACCAATAGAATGTTGAAATGGTAGATGTTTATAGTTCTCATCCAACCACAGTTATATTCACTCTATATGGATGGTGCCATTTATCTGGATACATACTATATACACATACATTATATACACATGTATTTTTAACAATTTGAACAATGACAAGCTGCAATGAAAACAAGCTAAAATGAAATAGGAGTAAGAAGGCTATTTTGAAAATGTAAGTAGAAGTAAAAAGTCAACTGAAAAATAACTATTCCAATAAAGTATAGATAACCAAAACTTCTACTTAAGGCAGTAGTAGTGGTGTTTGTACTTCGTTACTTGACACTTCAGTTAATTTTTGAAGCCTCTCACTGGTGCAGCAGTAATATCATCCATCAATTACTAGTCTATCTGCATCTCAAACATAACATTAGGAGTACAGAAGCTCCATTTCCCCCTGTCGAGTTAATTTGGTCTGATTTTCCCATGACTCAACAATCTGAAAATCAAAGACATTACCACTATAGACAGTTCAGTAATCTATGCAAATACTTTCTCATTCAAAAAGTAAACACTTTCATGGCGCCATGGATTAAAACTATGACACAGAGGGAGTTGTTGGCATGGTGTAACCCTGGTTTATGTTTGCAGTGATTCAAGTCTGAATTAAGAATTCTTCTTGACGTCGTCTTCTATCATATCTTTTGCACTAGATTGAAGAAAACTCAAAGAGAGAACATCACTGCAGTGGATAATCTAGCACAACCTCTCATCCTTGTTTTCAAAGATTTGAAAAGATATGTAATTTTAGGTAACTTTACTCAACACTTTAAAAGTCTGTAGAATGTCTGAATTCCAGCAATCAACCAAATGTGAACGGGGGGGGGGGGGACTTGTTAAATCAAAAATAATCCGACTATCATTTCATCAGCTTTGTTTCTTTTCCCTCAGATGCTCGCATTTTTAATACACTGTGTCTGGTTGGATGATGAGTTTGAAGTCAAGCTGTGAACTTCTTTCCTCTGCATTTCTTACAGTTTAAATGAGTAGTTTTTCACAGAGGGAAGAATACCAAAAGGTATATGAAAGGGATAAAGCAAGAGGATGGAGGGAATAAGGGGGTAAGAACGAAATAGCACAGTGAATGGGTAATTTCAACCTGTGGTGCCACACTGGGATCAATATTTAATTTCTTTGTCCGCTATGATAAGGGGAGAGTGAAATCATTTTTAGATCTCAGCTTACTACGCAATATCACTCAATCTAGAAAATCATATGTGCTACACAAATGGCTTACTAGACTTAAAGTTTAAAACAGAATAATCTTTGTGGGTGACACACAAAGGTCTACTCGCTTGAAAGTAGTTGGAAGACTTTTTGGAATTTAGATTTCACAATAAAAGGCCACAACTGCAAACCACAAATTACTCAGCCTTTATAACATTGTATTTAACCACGGTTATTCTTTCGTTATCATCTCCCTTTCCATTTTTTCAATTAGAGTTGTGGTTGTAATGCTTTGTACTCTCAATGTACATCAACATTATGACGCATCAAGTGCATGTGCAGCAGACAGTGGAGGTGTATGCTAATCAGAATGCTAAGCACAAAAACAACAAAGTGCCAAATGACAAAAACAACTTTGCATTATGAATGTGATGATAATAATTCTGTTCCGGTCTGTGGTCTCTGGAAAACCCATTTGCAGCTGTTGAACTGAAAAAGCATGTCCCATCCATCCAAAAATGAGTGACTGGGATATTAAACAGACAAAGAGACACAGGGAGGGATGGAAACACAACCAATAGGGCTGATGTGGAACATTTTCTTTTTTAACTGTTTCACTTGAGGCAGGATATCAGAATGAAGGAGTCCAATAACATGTAACCGTATCCTAATGCTAGCATAGATGAGCGCTACTCATCCAGGTACTTCGCCTCAGTGTTGCTTAATGTTGTTCTTGTCTTCATTCCTCGGATGTTATTACATTTATTTTAATTAGACCTTCTTTTCGCAGCAGACATTTTGGCTTGTAAAATCAGACAAAGCACAGGTGTTCCTGATAACATTAACAATGGCTCTGTTCCATTCCGTCACCCCAGGAGGCCACTGCAATGAAAGAGCACGTTCAATTCCAACACCAGAACACCTGCCATTTGTCTCAGTTCTGACGCTGTAGCGCTGGGTTTTTTTCCTCAACTCCTCTCCTTGTGTCCTAGTCCTTCCCACTGGAGATACAAGCAGAGGAGTCGATGAGGAGACTCCAGGAGAAAGAATTCAAACAAACAGATGTTTAATGAAAATCACATTTGTTTAGGGTTGATGCTTTAACAAAATCACATTAGTTCCATTTTTACAGTTAAAACAGAATGTATCGTAGGATCCATGACTCAACTCAACTCAATTGACACACTTCACAACATGGCATGATGCATTAATGCGAGATGTAGGACTCTTTTTACAAATATGTATTTTTTTTGCAAGGAGAAGAACAAAAAGATCATGCAGCTTGGTCTTACCAGGCATCTGGAAAGCCCCCTTTTCTTTGAGGTGAAGGCACTAATCATCAGGGGTGTAACAGTACGGAAAAATGTTGGTTCGGTACGTTTTTGGTACAGGGGTGTTCGGTTCCATACATTTTTGATACATATTTGGTACAGTGAAGGAGACCGGTGAAAAGGGGGGTATGGTGGGGGTGCACTCCATAATTACCAAAAACACTTCGAGTCCACCTCAAGTATGCAGTATGTATGTCTGTGGAGTCAAGTACGCCCAACTCTAAGGGGGCCGTTAACACGCCATAAATGTCCGACCCGGCTTCTGTGCCTCTTATACTCTGTTATGTTCACCCCCCACCCTTATCAACACCCCAACTTTAAAATGAAGTGTTTTGTGTTTTTAGTGTAGTGGTGCTTAGAATTCAGCAGCAGCACAAGGTTCATGTTGAAACTTAAAGGGGGTGTTTGCATTCTTCACGTAGGCTACATGTATTCATTCAGTACGCCTTCGTATTGTATCGAAGGCCCCAAACTGAAACAGTTCAGTACAAACTGTTACACATGTACTAACCATGGACTAACCCACTTAATTAAAACACCACTTTCTGGACTTCCATCTTACAAGAAATCCCCACTTTTCTGAATTGAAAATGACCTCACTTATGTGCAGGTAGTGATTGTGATCATGTGTTGTATCCTTGTATGAGACCTTCAGACTTCCTTTGCACTATGACCAGCCCCCTTCCCTCCATCTGCATTTCTACTGTACATAAGCCACAAAGGTTAATTGCTTTGTGCCCCTCTGTGAGGTGTTCAGTTGATTGCATTCTGTAACTTTACCAGTAGATGTAATTAAATATTACACACCAAACCTTTAAGACTGCATTGATATTATGCTTTTATATTTGTGCATACATTTTTTCTTGGCTCACCATCTACATTAAAATTGTATTACAAGGCAACTGTCTGTCTTGGTTTTTTTTTTTTGTTTGTTTGTTTGTTTGTTTTTTACAGCCTGTATTGGACTTCTCAGAGGACACATAACTCAAGATAATGATATTAAGCTAGTCTTCCCTTCCACCATATTATGGTCAATATACATTAAAATGTGAAATCCAAAGTAACAACAATGTGTCATCATCACGAGTCTTCAGTTAAAATTTAGATGAGGTACTGAGGGGGTACTATGGCTGCTGCAGTATGTCCTTTGGGCTTTCTTGTGCCACAGAATTCCAAAATGCAGAAAGTATTAAACCCTTATATGTGTGTATGCTGTAGTAGAGCCTTTCCCCAACAGTAGTTTAAAGAAATCATCTATTGTTCAGCAATTATACTATGAAGCTAAGTCATATTTTTGGCCAAATTGTGGTAACTTTACTCTCCTGACTGCTGCCTCATTTTGCATCACTGACTGAACTGAAAAACATAACTTGAGCAATTGTGCTATGAGGCTAATGATATTTCTACCTCCTAGCAATTGATCAAATAATTTCTGAATGGGTTAAAAGTCAACGATGCAGAAAATGGTTGCCTATAGAGAAACAGTGCAAACAGTGCATTGATTTAATGCTAGCTAAAAGCAATTTATGAATATTCCAAGATCACAAGTTATAGACAAATTAGGCTATAATCTGGTTTGAATTAATTTAGGGTTGACCTATTAAGTTGAAGTGAATCTCAGTTTATCCCTGGCTATATGACTGCTCTCCCTTTGGCCTTTTACAAACACTATGTCTTCTATGGTATTTGCAGACAAGGCAAAGCTGCAAACTGCTGTTGGGCAAATGCATCACTTGACGCCACCTGACGGATGCCACAGCCACAAGTAATGACAGCATTCATTCTTCAACTCAACACATTTTCATATGTGTTCCCCTACTTATGTTCTGTCGCTGGGATATGAAACCGTGATGGAAGGGCTACGGCAGCAGTCACATAAATACCTTCTGAGGCTGAGCAGCTTCTCCTTGTGATTATGTAGATTCATGGAACCTGCCGCAGCCACACAATGCCTATCCAGACGGTACAAGAGCTGTGGTAATTCAAACATATTGCCGACAGCGTATTATTTCAAACATTGTGCCAAGTGTGCTGTTGAGCTAGCCCGGATGGCTGTGCCGCAGTAAAGTCAGACTTATACTGGGGATTTATCGTGAGCATCTTTTTTACTGGTTTTATGAGGGAAAACATATAAATTAGACATAAATTCCGCACCCTTGCATATCCTCTAATGTGGGGCGATGTTAATATTTACCGCTGCCTGTGTAATTTAGAAGCCGGGCTTATTATCATCCTTTCTTTCAAGTCTGAAAGCCTCCCAAGTTGTTATAATTCAATTGAATCAGCCGTTATTTTTTACAAGCAACGCTAACTTTAGAGGAGAACGTCAGAGAACAATTTGTTACACAAACTGTGATTAAACTCCAACATATTGCAAACAGAAATTGTGTGTATGGCATTTGACACAGTATGAATTATTTATCATGTGCAGTGTTTTTCATTTAAGTGTCCTTTAAGTGATATTTCACTCTGTTTCAAGTAGGATTTTTCTGATGTTGCCTCGGATTTCCTTTTAGTTGAAGAGATGTAGAATGAATCCCCTAGTAATTCAGTCCACCTTACTGGTCTCACACTTATTATAGATTTATTTCTGACAGTTACAGGTGTGATGCTCATATCAAAATGTGTAAAAATTGACTGAAGACAAAAACAGTCTTTGATCTTTACTGTGACTCTAGAATATAGGCAAATATGTTTGTAATAAATTAACATAAAGTCATCTGTGGTGACTGTCTCCACTTCATTGTTTTTAATGTTTTGTTTTGAATTATACAGAGTTTATGTTTTTAATCTATTCTTGCATTTGGCTTTGTTATTCTTTCTTTCTTTTTCTGTACAGCACTTCCACTGCGGTTGTTGGACTTCTACCAGTTATTATAGAAGGTTTTTACTGCTTGTCGTTATTTGTGGAGTTACATTGTTGACTGCTGTAATTACCTATTCTTTAGATTCTGTCTCCATTGCCTTGATTATCATTATCATTCGTAAGTTTCAATTGTCAATTATATTATAATTATCCCGCCCCCAAAGGGGAGGCAAGGTTGGGCATGTTTTATAGTTTGTTTTGTTTGTTTAACATGTTAACAGCAAAACTATTGGTTAAATTCATACAAAATTGAGTTTACTGTATAGATTGCCAGTGACCCAGAAGAGATGTCATTACATTTTGGGAAAAGAAGGTCCAAATCCAAAAAAATTTATTACTTTTTTAAAGAAAGCTTTTTAAATGTGAAGTACATGCAGGGGCAGGGTTTTATTGTGCCATGCACCATTTGTTCGACAGTGTTTTTGAGTCGACTGAAAGAAGTCTTTCAGATTTAAACTTGTTTATAGATCCATCTGGTGTCAAGAAAAGCATGTGGTAAAGAATTGTGTCTAATTTGTCAGGACTGAAAAGTTAAGCAATGCAAATGAAAATGAAGATGTGAAAGGAAGTCCACTCCTGCCCAAAAAGGGGAAGATTCAGCAAATACAGTACTGCACAGCTGTAGGGCTATGGCTATGGTACAAGAGCTCAAAAGTGCTGGAAAGACAAATGAAAACTATCTTTTGTGAGCCTTTACAACTGAAATCCAAAAATACAACTCCTACCTGCTGCTCTGAGACTGGTCTACAAGCTACCCACGAGCTTAATCATCACAACATGGTTTTAGAATCATTTACATAAACATGGGTAACCAAGTTCAAGATGAGTCATAAAATATAAATACATTTTGAATTTGTTTTAATTAACAGAACAAAAACAGAACAGAATTTAGATTTTAAAATGACCTTTCTTCCCTTATAAAACCATTACTTAGCACAGCAATATATTACAAAGAGTATACTTTTACCTTACACTTTATCGACTCTGACAAAGGCTCTGAAGTGATGATAGAGTGTGATTTTTATGGTCAGTGTGCGGTGGGGTATTTAATCTGGCCTCTGCCTGCATTTTCTACTTTCCTCTTGTGTTTTTCTGGGGCTGGGTTGTTTGTGGATGTCAACTTTTGGGCAGTGAGATTGTATCTTCAGCTAATAACAGTACCACACTGCATGTGTGGAGGGAAAACTATAAAAACAAAGGGAAGCCAGTCTCCTCAGATCAACTACTCAGTTCTGTTTGACAGACAAAACTGGATGCAACACAAACATATACCCAGTCCCATCAGCCTATTGCCTCTAACAGTACCTTGTGCATTTGCTGTATATCACTTCTAGTATATCCATGCAGTTTTGCTGTTGGTTTAGCTCAGGGGTGCCACACAGGCCAATAGCAGCCCTCCAAAGGGTCCAATCCAGCCCACAGGATGACTTTGCAAAAAAAAGTTTAATTCACCCCTTGTACTACAAGCTCCATTTCAAAGGGTAGGGTTGAAATATTCCCCTACAAAACAGGACAACCCTTTGAGACCGGTTTTGTCATCAGTAGTCATTGGTTTTGCTATAAACAGATACAACAACTGTGTTTGTTTTGTTTCACCATGCTGTTAGCACCTGTAACTGTCTCTGTTGCTTGGGGGTTGGCCATCTTTTTTTGTGGTTATCAACCGCAAACCCCAGAAATGCGGCCTATAACACATTGAAACAATGGACATTACCACAGAAAGACCTGGGGCTGGGTGGGGGGTATAACGTACTGTACCTTATTGTGGAGGACTGGGGGATATTTATACAGACTAAACCCACATTTTGGTCTCAGTGCCCCCTCAGCTTTCCTGTTCCCAACGCCCCCCCTGCGAAACACTGTACGAGAGGGAGACTTGTAGCATGAAGAACTCATTTTGCTGAATAAACCACAGTAAAGTACTTACAGATGAATACACACAAACAAAATGTCAAATAATAATAGACATTTGTTTACTGAATTAAGCAATTGAGTTTTATTTTGTTGCAAATTGGACATTTTTTCCATCTCAGAGATCTGGAAAATGATTTCCTCCCCCTATAAACCTCACACAAAGCTCTGAGTTAACTTGGCGACTGTGGTGTGATTTAAGTGTCTCACTGTTTGCACAAAAACAAGTATATCCACAAGTACACACACAGACAAACAACGACTGGTAAACACAAATACACAACTGCAGGTCCATGACCATTTCTTGGAGAGGGCACAGATGAAGGATTTGCCACTCTGGTCTTTTTTTAGTCTAACAATAAGCTGTCCACTGGTGACCATTTGTTATCAAATGGAAGTACCTGCTCCTTGCCACCCACGCTCAGACTGGAAACTAGATACACATATATCTCTGAAACAATACCCAATTAAAGAATAAACCTCATCATTTGTTTTGTATTCTTCTAGCCACCAATGCACTCACATAGAGTCTTCCTTTCCATTCTTGTTTCTTTTCCTTTTGCCTGCTTTTTTGTCCATCTGCCCCCTCCTGGTGTAATCCCCTACAAAAAGAGCATCTACTTGTACTATAATTGGTTCCCAAGCACCCATTCCAAAACTATCAGTGCAGCAGCATCACGATTTGGATGACAGGTCCCAGCAAAGTAAGATAAGTAGGAAGTATTACAGCTGTTGTACAAACATGATTAATGACATGCTTAGACCTGTTTCTAAATATTGGGAGGGGGGGCATACCTGGGGCAGCCCTGATCCTCTGGAGATGATGAATAGAGCTGTACAATGTGCCAGAAATGCAGCTGCCACAAATGGTCAATTAGGTACAAAGAGCCAAGCCAGATGAGAGAGGTAAACAAAGAGTAAACCCAGAGGAGGGAATCTGGGAGCTTTTCTTTGGTCAGTACTGACTTTGTGGATCTGTAATGATGCATATGACTTTTTTGATCTGTTAACACATTGAAACCCCTGCTGTTTGACAATACAAAGGCCTGCTGCAAAATAGAAATCCATACATAAAAGGGTAAGCGTTTATCTGCAGAGAGTCTCCTTCAAATGCACCACAGCTGGACCTTCCTAGCAGTTATCGATTTCAACACTAACACGTTTTCTCCCTCATATGATGCTAACTGAGGCGAACCCATATACTGCTAATGATCGAATGGCTATATTTACCATCCTGTCACACAATACGCATCTGGTTTTGTTTCTGAAAACATTTCATCACTTCTATTTGCTGGTGGTGGGGAGGTCGTTTTCAAGAACAAAACAAGTCCCAGTTGAACATCAAAGATGAAAGATGACCTGGGCAAATGAGAACTTACAGACATTGACTTACTGTACATTAGTATTCTCTCTCTAACAATACTGGGTTAGTAATGTGTTTTGTTTTGTTTTTCTTTAAACAGAAATCATGCTGGTCTCCTCCATTTTATTTCGAATCTGTAGTGAGAGACCTGATCCATCTTTAAAATCTCCCTTCATTAACAAGAACTCAGGAAAAATAAAGTCTATGAGTTCTGCCATGTTGAGCTTTGGTTGACAGGTCTGTAAAGGAGCTAACTCACCCATCAAGTCGGGCTTTCAGAGTTTCTATGTATTTAATAAAATATCTTTCTCTGACAGAGCTCAGCCATAGTTGTCATTAAAAGGGTTGTAATAGTAAGACGGAAAAAATGGTAGACTGAACTGAGCATTGTGTAAGAGTAATGTACAAAGTCTCTAAGCTAAGGCCAGTTATTAGCTGACCTCTGACCCTTAAGCTCTGATGGTTCCTCCCTATGTAAAAGTAACATGCACAGATGCTGTATTACTACTGTAAATGTGTATTATTTTATCATATTGAAACTGTTTATTTGTCTTTATTATTTCATTAGTTTAAAACTGCAGAAGCAAAATCACACCTTGCTGTAGCGCCCTCGTCTTGCTCCAAATCAAAATATGAAATGTAAATATAGATAAGCCCAACAACATTTGATGGTGCTAAGAAAAGTGAAGGTGCTTTTCGACGCTTCAGTGTTGAAACGTGGAGTAGAATCTCACCCAGGTACAGAATCGCACAGTGAAGGAAACAAGATATTTATGTCAAGACTGAGTCAAGACCGAGACTACTGGTTTTCAAAGGTGGTCGAGAACGAGTCTTTGAGGAAGCAAGACCGCGTCGAGACCAAGACCAAAAAACAAGTCAATTTTGATAGGTCACTCATCTCGTCTCCGCTCTGTGATCGCACCAGCAACTGAAGTGAAGTCACTGACACTCACTGAATGCAGAATCTTTGCATTGCGCCATAGGATGTACTTTTCAAATTAATGCCCATCAACATTCCATATATATTATCAAAATCTATCTTTAATGATGAAAAATTTGATTTTTTTCTTAACATGAACATAAAAAGAAAATCTGTTGGTCTTGAGGACTCGCTTGCGAGTCCTTCTCTTCCCATGGTGGTGTAAGAACTAGTCTAGATCGAGTCCTTGAAGGATCAAACCTGAACCAAGACAGAGAAAGCAGAAAATGGTCTCGACATCGGTCTCAAGTCAAAGACCAAATTTGAGTACTACAACACTGGACTTCAATTTGTGATTGATAATTACATCTGTCAATCATTTCCTAACTGTCTGAAAACACTTGTTATTAGCCATAAACCTGCATTATAGAGGTTATGGATTTTTTGGCCCAGTCACGCCCCAAAACTATCAGGTACTGCAGCTTTCAGCATCTTATTATCGACTTTTCATGTTTTTGCTGCAGTTGTTACCGGCACGGCAATCCTACTGCAAAACATTTTGGTAGAGAAAGTAAAGTTTCATCTCTGTGTGCACTGTCTGAAGTTATTCCTTTTCTTGTTAAAAGGTATTTCATTAAAGAACATCTGAAGTAGAAGTTACTTCCTGTCTTTTTTTTGTTCTGCTTTGGCAGAGGCTGTCTGAGGCTTCATTACAGATGGACCAGGCAGACTTGGCCACTGTTACTAATTAAGTTTATGCTAGAGCAGAGGAATGAGGTGACATTTATCTGCAGTGTGTGGCCATTGTGATGTTCTGTACCTGAATCGGTGTGCGACATTAACATCAACCTTCAGTGAAGATGGATGACTAACCTAAACAGACAAATAAAAATACTCTATTCCATAAGCTGAAGAGACAAAGAGAAAGAACAAAGACGTGAGAGGGAGGTTTTAATGAGAAATAAGAAAGTGCAGTCGGAAAGGGATGTGGTGCTGATGAAAGAGGAGACTCGGAGGTGATCGAAGGAGAATGAAAAAATGGAGAGAGGGATGTTTTGCTGAAGGGGGAAAGAGAGGAATTACAAACAAAAGGGAGTGATGATAAGGTGTGTGTTTTCAAAAGGCAAAAGTTTTCAGAGTTTGAAGAGATGGAAAAACTTAGAAGGAAGAACTTATCTGCAAAACACCCCCAGGATGAAATAAAGCAACAGTTTGGGAGGCTGAATCATAGAGGTGCTGTACTTAATCAGGAGAATAGCCAGTGCAGATTGTATGAGTGAAGTGTAGAAAGGGGACTTTTATTTAGATCATCTTGGGAGTACTATCCAAAACCTCCCAAAGAACAGGTGAGTCTTTAATCAGTGAAATCTTCTCTGCCAGTATTTGCTTCATGTTTTATTTGAACAATTGCGTTGCTTAGCACAAGACTGAAAGAGCTAAAGAAAGTAAATGCAAATAGACCATAATGACAAAAGAGGCTCCACTGAATGCTTTTCACTTCACTGTAGCTCGACAGGAGTTCACCTGCTCATGACAACACACAAATCGCATAGAACATTCTTTGACTGGTACATACGTACAGTACATCATCACCATGTGATGATAGTTCACTGATTGAATCTGACTCAGTCTGTTAATATATTATCCCTGTTTTTCTGTCCTTTCTCCCTCCCAAACATTACTCACAAACTTACAGTGTGTACACATCCACACATTTGCACTTTATTATTATTATATTTTAATCTTTTCACACATAGAGTAGCACTTTCAGCAACAGTAGTTCTATATTTTCTTCAAGCTCTTGATATTAATATACTGTGTTATCTACAAATAAAATAATGTGGGGAAATTGATATAAGGACAAAAGAAGATGCTTAGACTATGCTCCAATTGCAGGTAGTTGGAGTTTTCCACACTTCTCCAGTCTATTTGCAGAGGTTGCTATGGTAACATCAATAGATGCTATGGTGACACATCTTAATGGCTTTGTGTTCTGTACGACTGCTCATATAAAAGTGCCTCTCAAAGTGCAGCAGATCTGTTTATCTCCACAGCACTGTGGTAGTAGAGGCATCCATTTGGTCAGCCTCTCCATGTCTCTGGGTTTAATAGAGGCAGCCGAAGTCCCGCCCTCTCCAGTGCGACCAATCAGACCTAGCTTTAGGCATGGTCAAGCGGTTACGTAGGTTAAAAAAATTTAGACGACAATGAGTCAGCCTACATTTACCTGGCATGTAAGTGCAACACATGGATGGAAAGGGTGTTTCTAGAACTTTGAGGCCATACAAAGACATTTGTCAATTTCAGCCATTTTCACTGAAATCTTTGTGAAAAAAAATCTCAGTTGCGTAGATTAAAAAAAAAAAAAAAAAAAAACTACATAAAAAACTGGCACATTTTTCAGCACATCAAAAGCTGCTGTTTTAACTTGAAGTTGCCAAAATTAATATTACCAACTACTGCAACTCCTGCAAAAAAAAAAAAAAAAAAAAAAAATCTTTCTAAGATTGGGAGATATGATAAGATATCAATCTGAAGAGAAGTCTGGTTATGTAAGGTAAAGTGATTATGGGTATGTAGGGTAAATTCTCAAGTCCTTGAGGCTGGTAATAAAAAATGATCCATCAAGGACAAATGATTGAATATTATCCCAATATCATGTCATCAATTTACATGTTGAGTTATAGTTTTTATTTACAATATCTTCCTGGTCTAACAGTCAACCTGTGTAACTGATGGCAGTCTGTGTCCAAAGATTAGCCAAATGATGCCATAAAC
>JAPSES010096503.1:0-20431 GCA_029822895.1 Maxillicosta whitleyi | reverse complement strand
GCGTCATGTAACGTTAGCATACCGTACACTTATTCAGCCTGTTGTTCTCTGTTCTATTTTTATTTAGAATTGACTTTTAACATGACATGTCTGTTCTTGGTGTTGGATTTTATCAAATAAATTTCCACAAAAAATGCGACTTATACTCCAGTGCAACTTATTTTTCCTTCTTTATTATGGATTTTATGGCTGGTGCGACTTATAATCGATTTATTATGCGACTTATAATCCGGAAAATACAGCAGTTAAAAATTAATAGCTGTTGGTATTTTGTCCCCAGCATTTCCATCTTTAATCACTTACTATGGATTATATAGAAAGAGATTATGTAGAAAATTTTAACCTATTACAATTACTGAAAATGTTTGACTTACCATAAATATATAGAAATATATAATTAAATGTTGTTTATCATTTGTGAAGATAGATAATATTGAGTATGACGGGATGTTATCTTAAAATTATAAATGACTTTTGGATATGAAGACAATATATTTAATAAAAACACAACTCTTTATATCAAATGTATGTAAATACGTTCTTTATATCAAGTCTTTACATTCTGATTTGGTCAAATTAATTTATTTGATAAATACATATGTACTAGTAGCAAAGAACTTTATCATAAAGTTTACAAATACTTCAAGAGACAGCGTGTCAAATTTGGATTGAATGCATTTTGTGAATATTTTCACATTTACTATTATGTACATATTGTTTACTGTTAATTATATGGTAAACATATCGAGGCACACTTCAACCTCCATACTTTACAGCAGAGCAGATCTGGTAATCTGCTTCTTTCTAAATGATTTTAATCATTAAAATGACAGCGGGCGACCAAACAGTGTTTATTAAATAGATTTTTGTAACAGTTAATCCAGATGTTTGAGACAATTAAACACATCATGTGAAGATACAAACATTTCTGGTTCCAACTCTAATCTCAGTTAAAGTCTACAGACGTTAAACACACTCAGAAATCAAAGGATGTGTTTTTGTTATTTCATTCCTTTATAGAATACCTAAAATTATTAATTGTTTAAATAAATAACCGACCATCTTGTGGGGGGGGGTGCGTCTACAGACCTCTGCTTATATGAACAGGATCATGTGTGTCATTTTGTAAAGTTCTCTTACATGACATTGCTGTTGGTTTGATGTTTGATGAGCACATGATCACCACCATAAAACACCACAGTAGTTTTACCATGATGTGTTTAATGACTCACCGTCATTATCAGAGTCGGAGTCTGCCAGGGGTGGGATGCGGACCAGAATCTGACGGTGGTCTCTCTGGACCACCAACTGCAGCTTCCCCCTTGACTTTTCGATCAGTTTACCAGCATCGTGTAAGGAGAGGTTCTCTGTTACTGTGCCATTGATCTGCACGCACACACACACACACACACACACACACACACACACACACACACACACACACAGAGGCCGTTAGCAGCTGAGGTAACGATCCTTTTCATCTACATCTACTTTTACTCCACCTTTGTACATTACGTTGTATTTGCCAGATATTCATTAGGGCTGAGGCACAAACAGATTTCTTGGTTCAAATCCATCTGCATTTGAATGATCTGAAGAAAGAAAGCACTTACTGGCACTTCAACCAAAAATAGACTTAGACCATAAAAACATGCCAGATGTGGGCAGATTTTCCACAAGAGAGATTTTTACATACTTTCTTAACCCACAAAGACCCAGTGCTACACTTCAATGGAAGATTACAAATAAACTCTAACTTTTCTTAAGTGATTTCTCACCATTTATTAATATTATCCTCTATATTTTGCTTTTTTTTTCTGTGAAAATGAGGTATTCTCATGTATTTCATTTAGTGGTCATGTAGATGTTCATACAAGCTCAGTTCAAAGTTGAAAGTTACTGTAAGAGAAACAGGGAAAGCACAGAACCAAAAACCAAATGAAACCAGTGTTAAAATAATATTTAGACTCACTGCATTTTTTTACATGATAAATTCTTATTAAATCCAATAAACTAAACAAATATACTCACACTTCTGACAGATTTCTACAAGTTAGATTTAAGATTTTTTTAAGATGGCTTACAACATACTGGCAAAACTTCACGACTCCTATAATTTAGGAAAATGTGTTTATTTACATCATGCACACTGTAAACAGAACTAACTGAATGTTCTGTGACCACTTCTCACCGGGGGCTGAAAAGTTAGCGATAATTGGTTCAGAATTTCAATAAAAATGGTCAGGTTATGCATTTATTTTATGTATACTTTTATTTTTAATCTTCTTTTCCTTGTTTATCCACGTATATGTGTGTGAATTTACAGATATGCAGGTGTATGTTCTTGTAAATATATGTACTGTTGTTTGATATCCATGTTATATGTTTGATTAAAAAAAAAAGAGTTAGAACGGACGGAAATGAGTCGACTAATGTTCGTTTCTTTGCAGTTTGGACATTTAACAGACACATTTAAACACAATGCACTCAACAACTTTATGACAACATAATTTTAAAAGCTACCAAATCAAATTTAATACCTTTTAAAGACTTTAAGCCACTAAACACAGATTTGTAAATTCAAGACTCTAAACCCTCATACGTACAGATCCATGCTGCATTAGTGCTAAAGGTTAAAATAAGGGGTTCGTGCACTTCAACGTGCACTTCCACGTCAGAGAACATCTTACATTAATACATGGCATGTTTTCAGGCTAAACGGGCAAATTTATGGAAGAGTTTGTGGGCATTTAGCAGCACTGAGTTAATATGTGAGTGTTGTGTATACCTTCAGAATGATGTCTCCCTCCTGCAGGTTCCCATCTTTTGCAGCCAGACCTGTAGTTGTCATCTGTTTGATGAAGATCTGACTGCCCAGACGCAGGCCGTACTCTACAAAACACACACACACACAACAAAACAGAGATGATTAAGGCCAGGAAGGAAAAATAACAGTTAATCATGAGCTGTGTTTCCATGTACGCCGATATCCAGATTTGATCACATTCAGGATTAGGGATGGGTATCAGTAAAGTTTATCGATGCTGCTTATTGATCCAGTTTTCATATTTATTTTTGAGGTGAAGGTTAGGTTTATGTTCTCATTTGTCTATTGTGACATACAGTTAAGAACAATATTAATTATTTCCCTGAGTGCTGTTAAACAGATTAAAGGTTTTTATAAACATCTGAGTTTTATTTTGGATGTTTACATCATTTCAATTTGGCAAATGAAGCACCATTAAACTCCAAAAAGAGCCTTTTTATAGAGCATAGGCTGCTGTTGTGCAGTGATGTATTTTATCTTTGTAATGCTCAAAGCTTTTAAAGTTAAAAAATTGAGTGTGTTCTCCTATTTAACACACAATATAACAAAATACTATCAGCTGGTGAACAAAAAAAAAAAAAAAAAAATCACACCACACACATCACATCATCATCACCACATGTTACATATCCTAAATTAGTGGTTGAAAACTTAAATATAACATGATGTATTTTTGTAAGTCTGGGTTCTGGAAAAACAAAAATAATATAAATTTTGTGCATCTAGAGCAGGGGTGTCAAACACGTGGCCAGGCCGCTAAAACCAGACGACAAGAAGGTAATAGCGATCAAGGACGTTAAAATCATTTTAGTTCAGGTTCCACATACAAACCAATATGATTTCAAGTGGTTCGGACCACAAATAATAGAATAATAACCAACAAATAATGATGGCTCCAAATTTTTCTTTTGGTTTTAGTGCAAAAAATTAAAAATTGCTTGATGAATTGAAGAATTTCAAATCAAATCATCACATTTTATTTATATAGCTGCCAAATCATAACAAAAGTTCTCTCATGACACTTTATATATGGAGCCTGAAGTCAAACTGTTTACACTTACAAACTATTTTTTCACAAAAATGTGAATAATCGAAAAACAAACCGAAATGTAAGTGTAATTTTTAACAATATTCTGCCTGTTAGTGTTTTGTGTTTTTGTAGAAAAGATGTAAAACTGGTAAAACTGCATTTTTATTTTTTGCGCTAAAACAAAAAGAAAAATTTGGAGTTTAAATTAAATAGGTTCTAATGCTCTTAATTTACGGGGGCACCACTAAACTTGTCTGTATTTGTCCCCAGAAGTGAAATGATCTGGATGTTTAAAGCTGTGATTCTATCTGATCTGAAACAAACAGTAAACCCTGTAGTGGAAAACTTTGCTGCCGTTGGTCCTGTTTTACCTTCGTTGGGTCTGTTCTTCACCAGCAGGACATTGACGGGTTTGTCCAGTGGCTCCAGGTCTCTGGACGCTTCTGTGGATGGGTGTTCATTCAGCTGCTCTCGGCTCCTGTACCTCCCTCCTCTTCCTCCTCCTTCACCCCTCTCGTACTTCACCTCCATGCGGTAACTGTCTCCGGGGCTGCGTCCTCGGCTGTGGTACCTGTGGCGTTCTGCGCTGGTGTCCAGGGCCCGGCCCCGGCTGCCGTCCCTCCTGGATCTGTCTGGGCTGGGGGAGTTCCTGTCCTGGCTCCGCCCCCTGCTCCTTCCACGCTGGCCGTACTCCCGTCCCCCCCTGTACTCTGGCTCCAGGAAAACCTTGCCGTCAGAGGCGTTGTCGCGGCTCGGCTCTTCGTGATACCAACCGTTGTCGTTGTCGGCGTCATAGTAGTGAGCGGAAGGAGCGTAATCCTGACTGTCCGCACCTGGAGACGGAGGCTGCTTCAGGGAGTGGACCACCACTTTACAGGGTCTCTTTACCGTCTACAACAAAAATAAATAAAATTACTTTACCACTTAGTGCAGATGATATTTTATACCCTGTACTGAAGGACAAAAGAGACACAATACCTTAGCAAATGTTTATTTCAAATACCCTGCTCTCATAAGGACCATCTAAATCCATACAGTGTATATGAGACGCGGTCACGTTAAACCCTTTAAGGACGACTGTGTCACCGGTGGCACATTTTCTGCTTATTCAAATAAGACTAGAATAGAATATATTTTATACAAGCCAAATGGCCTCTATGTGTGTGTGTGTGTCTGGGGATTCACACAAAATACGTACAGAGCTGACCACTACACTTTACCATACTTGTGTATTTTTGGTCAATGAACAAACTAGTGAAAATAGCAAGTTGATAGGAGCAATATTTGGGAGATATTAGCAGTTTTGGAATACAACAGTCTTACAATCATGTTCCTATGGCCAGAATGCTTTGGCGGTGACTGCTGGACATATGAATACACAACATAAAAAGACCACATCTAGAATCTGTGGATCCCACGGGTCAACGCGCTAGTAGAATACGTCTGAATTGTCACTGTCGCATAAACAATAAAAATTTATTTCGCAGCTCTGCTCTATTTAACAAGGACTGTAGACTCTAAAAAATATCACATTTAAGTGTGTGTGGGTAAAAGTGTGTCCTGAGACTCCTAACCATTTCACAAAATTTCAACACTATCTAAAATGCTGTATAAGACATAACAGTAAAGGTCCAGTTTAGCTGCGGGGGAGGGGTGGAAGTGGGGGGAGCAGAAAGCAGAGTGCACTGGTTTTATTGACAACTAGCTCACAGGCTGACTTTCAAAGCTCTGATTTATTTATTGAACAGAACCAGTTTTTTTGCCCGACAGGAAGCTCTGGTTTACTAGACCATCACAACTAGACCGTCACAGAAGTCCGTCATGAAACCGTTTCATGAGCTTTGCCAGAATCTATGTGACCTGTTACTGCGACATCAGCTCATGTGATATGAACGTTAACTTGGTCACTCTACTGCTTCACGAATTAGACGAGTAAATCCTGTGCACGATCCCACTCCGTTCATACACTAGAACCCATTTTCCACCACATTCCCAGGAACTTATTTACCAGGGTAAATGTTTGTCTTTTCCACCGAACCCCAAAATTCCTGAAAATGTATTCAAATAAGGCTCGGCCATTTTTAGTCACTAATGTTCCTGATGTTCCACTGGATTTCTTTTGGGGTCCAGGCTCTTCTAAGTGTATTTATGGAACATGCTTTTATACTAAGTTGCCCCTATATTTGTGTAACACTATTAATTCTTTATTATTAAGTCATTTATTTCTATTATCAATTTAAAAAAATATCCTTATTATTTTTCCTTAAGTGACACAATCAAATGTTTAAAACCACAACAGCCTCTAAATAGATGGACCTCATTAACATTAAATCAACCTTCGAATGGACACGATCAAAGATTTCAGGAAGTGCGAATGTAGACACAATAAAAGCAGGGACCCTAAATAGAAAATAGCTAACGATGTGGTGTTTATTATAAGATTTATTAGTATAGTTTTATGATGCTAGCTCTATTGCCCAGCCCTAATGTAAATATAGACACAAAATATGGTTCATTATTAGAATAGAATCAAATAGAAGTACTTTATTAATCCCAAAAGCTGGGAACTTGGTTATTACTGACATTCAGTGTTCATACTCACGATTTTGGCGACTTTTCCACATTTACGGAGAGACTGCACAGCAAAGGAATGAGGCACGTTGTCCATGGGGATGGAATTGACCTGAATGACTCGATCCTTCTCACTACACACACACAAAAAAAATACAAGTGTAAATTGAAGTTAACAATAAAGGAAATAACACTGATATTTACGCAGAACAAAACTACCTGATATTCTTAGCTGAAGCAGTGTATGACTTTCATCACAGTTGTTTTTTTTCAGATTTGTAAAACCAGAGTGATAGCCTAATCATCACTAATCCATTAGTCTTTCCGTGCTTCCAAACCTGAATCACTTCCCTCGTGGTTTGCATAACAAACCAAAATGTCACTCTGGCCTTTTTCGGAAATTTGTCAGCAAGTGCATTGTGGGAATGGGAATTGCACACAGCGGGAATGTCGCTGTCTCTTCATGAATGTTGAACCCAAATGCCGCCTTTACCTCCGTCCTCCGTCTAGACTCATTCTTTAAAACAACCCTGGACGACTGGAGAATTTAACCTTGTAGCGATCCGGCTCGTTTTCTTTCCAAATCTGTGAGAAACCGCTTTCGCTTGGTTATCGTTTTTGTTGCTGCTGCGGCTGTGTGGAATTCCTCTTCCCACAATACACTGTTTAATAGCTTTGCATGACATATTGGGACAGTTTGTGTGGTACTAGATGTTTGCAGATTAGACCATATTATATGACCATTTCATGCAGAAAATGTCAAAAGATTCCCAAACATTTCCTTGTCCTTTTCACGCATTGGGAATTTTTTAAATTTTATGTTACATCTTGTTTAGATTTTTTTGTCTTATTACGACATTTATTTTTATTTTGTTTGATGTTTTGGACCAAAACTTAGCTTGTAACCTAAAGAAATAATGATATGGGTTTATTGTGCTAACCACCGAGCAACTGGGTAGCTCAGTGGTTTACGCCACTGGCTTTGGTGCGGAACATTACCGGTTTGAGACCCAGGTGGGCCCTTGGGAAAGGCCCTTTACGCTATACATCCCAATACGTGTAGCCACAAAGTCTCATTGTGCTGGTCCCAAGCCCTGATAAATACAGAGGGTTGTCCATCCTAAAAACTTGCCAAATCAATATGCGAATCTGTTTCACTGTGGCGACCCCCAGAAGGGAAAAAGCCGAAAGAAATTTATTGTGCTAATCAATGTATTAACTTATGTGAAAATATTTATTAGCTTTGGATGTGTAGCCCCACCTTAGATTTATTGTATAGTTTTTATAAACAGTAGTAATCTGTCTGTGAAATTAAAGCAAATACACATTTACATATTTCATCCACTGCACTGATTCTTAAGCACTGAGACGGAACATTGTGTTACTTCTGTTGTGTACAGACTCACTTCACTAAATTGACCGAGTAAGAAACTAATTCTTGGCTTCAGTGGGTTCTGGTGCGTCTGACTTACAAAAGGAGTCCGTCGGCCGGTCCCCCCTGCAGCACGTCGGACACAATGATTGACGTCTCCCCATTGTCAACGTTGGGGTTGTCACGACCACCGGACACAGCGATGCCAAAACCCATCTTTGAGTCCTGCAGGACAACAGACACACTGATGTGATCAGAAAAAACAAAACAAAACATAAAAACAACCAAAAGCTCAAAAAAGTGGACAGTGCGAGTTCAAATCCAGACATGGGGGTCGACTGTTGATGGATTAAACAAGGAGTTGATTGTTTTGAATAAATGAGTCGGTTTACACGCACGCTAATGCTGTGATCATTATCTGATTTCTGGAATTATCTGATTATTAAAGTCATTGCGTAAACAGGATAATCTGATATGATTCATCAGATAACAGCAGTAATCTGATTATAAGAAATCAGATTAACACACCTGGATTACTCCCCAGTACTCCAGTGTCCTGCTGCGTGTATACAGGTTAATCTGATGTATTTAGTTCTTTTTTCATCCGCACATGTGTAAACACAATTAAAATAGTAGGAAACGGGAAGTAAGATGAGTGGAAGACAATCACAGGAAGTTTGATCCTACCATCACTATGCACGTACGGAATCTGAAAGAAATCAGATAATTAACCAGAGCGTCTCAAAGGGGGTTTTCCGATTATCGCATTTTTTAAGTGCGTGTAAACGAATCAGATCTGATTAGTACAATTATCCGACAAGTCCCATTTATCAGACTTTTACGGTCGTGTAAACAGGTTCACTCCGTTTATATAAATGCAGTTTATTTATGAGAGTTTATAAAAATGAACCCAGAACGACAGTAAAAAACGTTGTCTTTTTCCAATCATTCACGCTCGTAAATTTCCTCAAATTTTTTTCTAATTTCAAAATACAATTTCCTGAGAATATAAGTCATTGCCTACCCAGAAATGTGTTTTTTGTTGATTGTCATTTAATTTATTTTTTTTTTTTACTTTATTTTTATTGCCATTTCACATCAGATATGTGCAAAACATCTACATTTACACTCTGCCAAATACAATCTACATGTTAAAAAGCATAATAATAATAAAAAAGAAACATAAAAAGGAAATAAAATATTTATTATTTAATTTTTTTAACCAGATGTTAACCTTCCCTTGACTTCAGCCTATAGTAGAGGTACTACGTTTTGTAATAATACTAAATTATCAGGTACTTAAAGAGTGATTCCTAATGCAGTATACTGCGTCACAAATGCACGGAAAAAACAGTTCCCCTACTGTCAGTGAAGACATTATTCACATATATTTCTGTTTGCTTTCTTCAGGTTACAAAATGAATGGACAGAGCAGAGGTAGAGGTGTGATTTTCCAAACTCACTCGCTGCAGAGTAACTGTGTACTGCTCCCACACCGTCTCCTCCATCCCTGAGCCCTGTGAACAAACACACAACAGGGTTAACACAATGTCTGACCACACAACACACTTCCCCTGCAGGTACACAATAACATGGCAATAACCCAATGTGTTACATGTGGTTATCTCCCATTCCAGGTATGTAAACACTCAGGATCTGGGACATGAGGCCAAATTCTGAGAACAGTTTACATTAAAATGTCAATGTAATGTAATGTTAAACACAAATGTTGTCATGTTTTAACCCTTAAAGACCTGTAGCTACTTTTGTGTCCACTTCAAAACACATTTTTCTCTAAAGCTAACTTTAAGTGTTCGTCACCATTTATTACATTATCTTCTGTATTTTGCATTTTTCAGTATAAATGATGTATTTTCCAATAATTAATATATGGATCATGTAGATGTTCATAAAAGTTTCATTTTTTTTATTTTTTTATTTTGTGCATTATTTTGTTCATCTTCATTTTATTCATTATTTAACATCACTGTCTCGTTGTATCAGTGGCAGATGTTCACTTTTATACTGAATTGTCTTGGCTTTGTTGTTCTGAACCTGTACATATCACACACACACACGCACACAATACACATTTAACATATAACCTCAGTGTCCAGTCAGGATCAAAGCGCAATATATATTTATCACTACTATTTTCTTGGTTGGTTGACGTGCTTGTTTTTTTTTTGTTTGTTTTTTTAAATTCAATGTAAATATATTTACACTTTTTTTTCTCTTTTAAACTGTATTGCATTACGCCCCACAAGAGAGTTGTCTCTTAATTCCGTTGTACACATGTATATTGACAATAAAAGGCATTCTATTCATAATCGGAATATTATTATATCAATTGCAAAAATAACTGCTAGCTGGAGCTCTAAACCAGTCTAACTTTATTAATGAAGCACATTAAAAAAAAACAAGTGGTGTATATAGGATTAATACTAAACATGATGAAAATAGTAAGAAAAAAGTAAAATATCCAGTTTACAGATGTACATGTACACACTTCAGAAAGAAAATAAGACTATAAAAATCTAAATCATGTCTATAACTCAAGCCATGCCGTAAAGATGAATTTTAAGATGCATTTTAAAACTAGAGACAGGAAACATAAAGGGTCAGTTCATTCAGTTTGTAACATGGTAGTTAAATTGGACAGTCCGTGTACTGATAAGAAGGTGACAGGTAAAAAGCAGAAATGCATGAGACAAATATAGAAATGTGACTGCTAAAGGGGAAGAATGTTAACGGATGAAAAGGACACACGTGTCTATGGAAACCGATCTGAAATAGTTTCACATCAACATCAATGACAGATTATGCCATACACTGCCTGCCCACAAAACCCAAAGCAGGATGAACTATTATATACAAAAGCAGAGACAAACCGTTTCTACCATCAGAGGGATGTACAGTATATTGCGAAAGTATTCACCCCCCTTGAGTCTATCCAGATTTTATCACATTACTACCTTAAACGTATTTTATTGGGATTTTATGTGATCGACCAATCATGAAGTAGAATGGAAATGATACATGGTCTTCGAGATTTAGGTCAAATTAACATTAACACATGAAAAGTGTTTTCAGGAGGTTAGCAAGTACGGAACACTGTGTAGGGTAGGGCTACACAATTAATCAATTTTAAATCGAAATTAGATTATTTAATTACGACATATTGTTTATAAAAAGGGTAATCACCAAATCGAATTTCAGCTCTCTCATGTCTCCGGGTTACCGCAGGCTCCTTCTAACTGTGAGCGCAGTCTGCACAGTCTTTGGTCTCCACACACCAGTACAAAAATGGCATTTGCAAAGGAGAGTGAGAAGTTCATGGCTAAAAATAGCATAAGCAAGTCGGTTGTGTGGAATTGGTACAGCTTCGAAGTTTCCGACGCAGACCAAACCGTTCCTTGCTGTAAACTCATTGGTCAAAGACAGTGGCACAACCACCTTATTTCAGCACCTCAAACACCATCAGTGGGAGCAGTGCATTATGGGCTGCACATGATCAGCAGATGTAGTTAATTTATCACCATCAATATCAAATTATTATATATTTTTCAAATGCTGAGTTTTGGGGATAGAGAAGTAACAAGACACGTTAAAACAAGATTAAAAAAAGATGCAAAGGTGGAAATGGTGTAAAATTGCAAAAAAAAAAGTATTGCAGTTTTGCTGATTTTAAAACAATATACTTGTTTTTTTTAGTGCAATAAATAAATACTGATAATTGAGGTTCAGCTTCATTTGTGTACCACAGTTTAAAGTCTAATTAGGTTTGACAAAATACAACAAATACGACCATTCAGGCAAGACGCAGAGACACTCCACTCCAGTAGGTGGCACTAAATGACCACTGATGCAGAAATCACTACTTTCTACCAAACACAGACAAGAGAGAGGAAACTTCTGGAGATTCTGCCGTGAAAGCTTGTATCGTTCTTCGTCTAAAACAAATTCATAACCTCAGTAACTCTGTCTCTTTTGGGACACTTTAGCCTTTTCCCAAAACAACAACCGACAGAGTATAGTTCATTTGTAGTTCTAAACATATTTAGAGTGTTTTATACTTGTTTTTGTTTTTTTTGTCACTACCACAATGTCATTCCTCTCTCCTAAATCTTTCTTTTCAATTATACAATTATGCGATGATGTCATAGAGCTTCCCTTACTGACTCCGCCCATCCACCACCACCCCCCTTCTCCTTTTCCTGCCACCACCAGAGTGCATGGTCCGAGAATGAGAGGCCTCGTCGATTCGAATTGCCAAGGTGCCAACATTGTTACTATTGTTTTATCAGTATTTAAGATGCATTGCTTCACAGCGGTGGTAGTGGTTAGCGTTACTACGGCTTAAACTCACCATCCAAAGACATGCACCTTAATAGGCTGTAACTGATCCAAATCCAAACCAAATAACCCAACAGGCACATTTTTGGCTCAATGGTTACGGTAAGTGTGGATGGCATCACAACATAAAGTAGGCTTCTCACCGGAGAGAGCACTTAACCTTGTTGCCTCTGTGTCCTGCCTCCAATCTGGATAAGCCTGTGCTGTGGTGGATTAGCTTAGCCCTGGGAGGGAGGAGAGACTAAAAATAACAGCAGACTCACAGCGCCTCCTCCACTTCCTCCTCCTTCGGCGGATCCTGTCTCACGGAAATTCTAGAGTGTGTAGAGTAGAGTGTGCCTCCTCTCCTCCACCTCCTGTACAGGCCTGATTACATGTCATGGTAGGAGTGGGAATCATAGGAAACAGGCCTGAGCGCTGTCAAACAAACCACTGTGGTTCTGTCGGTTCCGCCCACTGCTACCCCCCCACCACCACCACCACCACCCCTCGTTCACTCACTCTCTCTCCAACTGACCTAAACACATTAATTTGTAGGGGAATAATTATGAGGACCTTCCTCTGACCCCATTTACACCCGAATGACTCTTGTGAACTGGTTAACGCCTGCATTCGTATACAAGTACATCAAAAATATTAGTTGCGTTTTCACTTTCAAGCAGATATTAAAGTGGAGATTAAGTCGAGACTAAGTGGAGATAATTTAACTATTTAACTACACACATAAATTCAATACAACAGTAGCCTATTCCTACAGGTTTCCGCAAGTTATACTTTTTAACACTACTGAGAACAGAATTTAATTCCCATTTCACGGTCGTTTCCTTCCACTCTTGTCAACCATGTAGAAAATGATCTGTTCTCCAACCAGTTCTTATTAAATCTGTGCTTCCTCGTTGATACTTTTTGCTTGTGAGCCATTCCTTAAAGGACAAAAATGTTTTTTGCATGTGGGGCCTTATTTCTTACTTAAAACACATCACTCTACTCACCCATGTTCCTTTTTTTGTGATTGGTGCACTTCCAGAGATATTGAGTAAAAGGAAATCCACTCAACAGCAGACATAGGGGCAACTAAATGCCGGCAGTAAATGATTCGTTCCCAATTTTAAAACTGTTCTACGGTGGTAACAATCCACATTGTAACCATAATGTCTTATTTCGGACCTCCTATTTAATTTTTAATTTTAATAATTTTCAAACAGCAACGGGAGGCCGGAGCAAGTGACGTCATTGGTCTGCGCAAATGATAGCAGGGCGGGTTGAGTGATGTGTTTTAAGTCACAAATAAGGCCCCACATGCAAAAAAACGTTTTTGTCCTTTAAAAGTTCCCGCAGTCAGCTCATGCACATGTTTTTTTTAATGTGCTGTGATCATTTCTCACCAGGGGCTGTAAAGTGAGTGATAATTGGTTCCTAAGTTCGATGTAAATTGTTGGGTGTGAGTGGACTAAGGTTACTTTCTTTGCAGTTAGGACATTTAAGACACATTTAGACACAATACAGCCTGGCAACGTAGTTTAAGACCATATGAAATATACCTTTAATAGACTCTTTTAGTGTCCTAAATACAGATTTGTTAATTAAAGACTTTTTAAGACCCTGTGGGAACCCTGTATTATAATAATGAGTATATGTTTAGCGGATAAGAACCATGACGCCATATGCCTCCGTCAGCACTTTCTGGACCCACTGTTAACCCCCATCATAACAGAAGCATTGAGTTTTTCTTCTTTAAAACAACACTTCTCAAGGAAAGCCACAACAGCACAAGTTATAAATCTGCCATGTTCTCTGTCCAACTCAACAAACCTCAGAAACGTTGACCCGATTGTCTGCTTGGTGTCACTGAAACAATTCAAATACTTTTATCACCACCACCACTGGACTTAGTGAGGAGGAGGATGAAACGCTCAACCCTCTGCTTGGAGTAAAATGAATAAATATATGAAAATGAATGTATGATTATGGACATAAGCAGAGCAGTGACCAAACGTAACTGAACTGATTTAGCTTAGACTTTATTGATCCCAGGACTGGGAAATTTAATGGAATAGAATCAAAAGTGTGCGCACATAACGAATGAACAATACTAATAATAATAATATTAATTAAAAGTATTGCACAAGGTCAGACAACCTTTTCAATTCAGTCACTTTCTCTTACAGAAGACACTAGTATATTCAGTATTCCTTAAAGTGTCCCTGTACTGGTCATGCTTATGACATTATTTGTGTTATGTGTATTATTTATACGCAAGAACAGCACAAATACAGAAATAATGCACCATTATTATGTGAATTACGAGCATGGGCTGAACCTATGGGGAACAACCACTGCCGACCAGAAGAGACGTACCATCATTGAGTGCAAGTAAAAAAAGCAGCAGGAATTGCACTTCATTTGTGAGAATAATATTCAGAGTTTCAAGAGGACTTTCATAATGGACAGTGTTCAGACTGCGAATATTTAACGAACTTTGTAAATTAAAACAATCTGACAACTGGATGACAAATGAACATTAATTTTTGTTGTGCTTTAAAAAATGCAAATGACCAAAACCAAAGGACCCGGATAGTTGCGTAAAAGAGTTGTGAGGGCTCAGCGCTGCCTCTGGTTCATGAAGATGTGTTCCGTGTCCACACTTGGGTTGTAACATTCAGTGACAGCTGCATAATGAAACTGTGCTTTAGCCTCAGAGATAATTTGCCTGTTAGATCCAGATGAGCTGTGATCACCAACAGAACACGGTGGTGTTGGTGGCTAACATGGGGAAACCACTGAATTAATCATGGCAGTGTGTGAGCATGCAGCTGTGTGGGTTCACTCAGAGCATTTCAAGCTCAAAGTGAGTTCCATAGACAGAGACAGATGAATGTACACACCACTGCATCTGTTTGCTCTTATCTGCTCTGTTTGAACAACAATTATGTAACTATCGCACAACAATGTCCTTCATTTATTAACCACACAGCCGATAGTGTGAGTGACCATAAAACAATTGATCATAATAATAATACAAAGTTGAATCTAATAGTTTCAACAAGACCTGGTCTAGGGAGCTTCACAGACCCAGGATCTGTTTCTGAGACCTGGCTCAACAGAACCAAACAATAACACCACTCCTGGAGCATTCTGTTATGTTTCTGTAAACTGGCTACATAGTCTGGTGTCCAACGGCTCAATGTCTAAAGTGTCATGAGATCACTTTTGTTATGATTCGGTGCTATATAAATAAAATGTGATTTGATTTAAGTGGCATCACATTCATTAATAATTATTCAGCTGAAAAAAAAAAGCTGCATGATATAAGATTTCTCCACAGAGAACCAGGGGTTGAAGTTCATTCTTATGTCATATAAACAAAAACACAAATATAAAACTGTAATTCAAACTGGTTCGGCAGCTTAATGTTGAATGTGATGAAGTTAATCAGACTGAGGTACAATAATTATATTAATCCATCTGTTTTCAGATTGCACACTAAGCTGGTCAAAGGAAAAGCTGCAGCCTGGACTGAACTAAACAAACAGGCCCATGGGATAATTATTGCAGTTATTAATATGTTTAAGATGATAAGTTATTTAAAACTTTTAAGACTGTGTCCATATTATGGCTTCATACTGTATTTTTTGTTATTTCCAGGCCTTTTTTTAGCTTCTGTGGAAGTCTGAAATAGTTCCTTTCTACTTGTTTTATACCCACAAGTAAAACCTGCTGCTGTGTGTATCACTAACATACAGCATGGAACGCACCCCCATATAATTCCTGGACAGACCTATCCATAGACGTGCTACGGCAGAGGCAAACATACGGCCCATGGGCCAAAACTGTGCAAATATTATACTGAAGTTATTAGGAGTCAAAGGTGTCACTTGTTTTAGTTCGGATTCCACATTCGGCCCAATTATAGTTTTACTTGTGATCATAAAAACGACTCCAAATTTAAATCAAAATTTCTTTGTAATAAGTCAGTATAAGATCTGTATTGGCTAAAATAATCTTAAAAAAATTGGATCGGAAGGGGGAAAAAAATCCAGATGAGACGTCACTAGTAAAATTGCATGAAAATGTCTATTTTAACAAACAGTCCTTTCACAAAAAAAATGTGAAGAACCTGAACAAATATGAACAAACTGAAATGTGTTTAGAGAAATAAGTGCAATTTTAACTATATTCGACCTGTTATTGAATGATTTGTGTATTTTAGATCCACTGTGTTCTATAAGTTGTAATGCACATGTCAATGATAAAGCAGCACAATAATAATAATAATAATAATAATAATAATAATACAACTGCACTTGTTTTTCAAGTTGTTCATGTTATTCACATATTTTTAAAGGATAGTTTGTGCGTGTAATGTGAACGCACAGTTTAACGAGTGCATATGAATGATGGAATCTGATGGAGCAGAGTCATTCTGAAGGGAGAGTGAAAGCTTTCATTAAAATGGACGTTTAATCTTCAAAGAGGAGCTGGATTCAGCAGCGCTAGGGATTCCCTACCACGACCTCTGACCTCTGCAGCCCACATCAATCCAAAGAGGGACATGAGTCAGCTACGTGAGCAGTAACACTCATACAGATGTCCGCCGGGACTCCGATGAACAGAAGCGCTGACCGTGGACAAAAAGCCTCTGAAACTGTCTTCACTGAGCTCATACTTATGCACCGTGTCACGAACACCAACTAAACTTCAAAACTTACTCAGTCACTGTTTTTATTTGACTTTTATTTCACTTCAGATCATACTGGGTTGAATGTGGCACCAGAAGTAAAAGGACTCTGACACCGTTGGGTGGAGATAAAAGCCTGCTCATATAGGAGAAGAAAACCTGCTGTGAACACTGTGAACTCACTATGTACCAACACGGTTCTCATGCATCATTGCCATTGTTGTTTATATTCAACCCAGAGCAGCGGCTTCTGTGGAATGTGATGTTATCCAAAGACTGTAGCCGACATCCCAATGCCTTTATCACAAAATCTGGAGATTTCAGTCATGCCACCCTCTCCACCCACAAAACTGGATTCACTGAGTTTGTTAACGGTCATGCAAGATATCCAATCTAATCTCAAAAGCTTCCATATCGCAATGAAACATGGCATCACACTGACAGTGCATATGACAATACCATATTCTTTAACAACTTCAGTTCCATTGAATTTAATTATGCACATAAGTCGCTTATTTGCATCTCCCATAAAATGCTTCCTGCTCTGCGTCACATTCACTGTCATGTACATTTATTGTGTCCATCGTACTATGAAGAGTATGATTTGCAACAATAGAAACAATCCACTGGTTCTACATGTGGTAGTTTTTATGTTGTTGTGTATTTGTACATGCTGTAGCGCATTTGTCCAACAGTCACCGCCGAAGTGTTCTGGGTATAGCAACGTGATTGTAATGCCCCATTTCCACTACATGGTACCGGCTCTACTCTACTTAACTCGACTTTACTCAGTATTCCTGTGGTGCTTTTCCACTTAACATGGGACGTTAATTCGACACGGCGCGTTACTTCCGTGTCGTCTCCTCAGAGTTGCTGAAAACTCGCTCGTTGCGTGTTTTCTCGTCTGAATGCTTCCATCTTCCACCACAGACTGAATCTACGTGACCATCTATTGTGTAGTTTTGTTCTGTCATCATGTGGATTCATGTTTCACTATTCACTGTCTACTTCCGCACATGACCAATCAGTGTCTGTAGTGTCGGTCCCGACATTTTGGAACCTCGGTGGAGGCGGTACTAAAAAACTAGTATCGGGTCCCAGATTCCAGGTCCTTTTTCGTAAATGGAAATGTGAAAGAGCCGTGCCGAGTCGAGTAGAATAGAGATGGTACCATGGAGTGGTAACGCAGCATAAGGCTACTGTTTTCCAAAAATCACTAGTATCTCCCAAAATATTGGTCCTATCAAGTTACCGTTTTCACTAGTCTGTTCCTTGACCAAAAATACACAACTATGATAAAGTGTAACATTCAACTCTGTACGGATTTTGTGTGAATCCCCAGACACACACACACACACACACACACACACACACACACACAAAGGCTACTTAGCTTAGTAATAAGTAATAAGAGTAATAAGACAATACAGACACAGTACAGTGTCCGGGGAGGTAAATACACCATAAAACATAGTGTGTCTGCAACATTGCAATGCTAATTTTACTTGATTGCTCTTGAGTTTTAGTTTCCTTTGAAACCCAGTCTGCCATGTCTCCTTTTTCCCCATCATCGAATAAACACACGAGTCTTCCAGTAAACAGATGCATCTTTCATCTTTCAGACTTGGCTGGGCAGTAAACTCTCAGAGCTCATCAGATAAAAATGATGCCATTAGTCTGTTTATAACAAATAGAATATTACGTCATCATTTCAGACAAAATCTCTTTCCCAACCCAGCCCTCTTGATCCACATATGGACATTTGTTTAAAAAAAAAGTGCTACTTTTGTGGCAGTTCCCAAATGATTTTTTTTCCTCTCTGTTTAACCTTCCTTAAGTGATTTATCCTCATTTATTATGATATTGACCTCTATATTTTGCATCCTTTTAAGTGTATATCAGGTATTTGATGCAGTGATCATGTAAATGTTCATTGTTCATTAACCCTCAGATTAAAGTTTAGAGTTATTATATCAGAAACAGAGAAATGAGGAAATAGGAACTTTTTTTTTTTTTTTAGCAAAGATATCAATACTTGATTGTAAAAACAAGCATCTCCATCCATTGTCATTGATCCAACTCCATGAGTTTTATTGGTGAGCCAGTGCAAGTAGAAGTAGTGCAATAGAAGATGACAGTGTTTCCACGGTAACTACAGAGCCTCTGAACATCCAAATGGGTCATAACTGATGTCCCTGAAAAGATGACAAACTGCATTTAAAACAGTTATTTAAGTGTATTAATAGGATATAAGTGGATTAACAATTATTCAACAGTTTAGATCAGCAGATGCTTTTGGTCGCCAGTGGCTGTTGGAAAGTAAGGATTAAAAATGTGGGAAAACGCATAAATGTCAAGGCCATAAAAGCCTGACATCAACTCATGTCTGTTGACTGGTTTTGACATGATTCCACCCAATGTGTATGTTATGCTAAGGCAGTGCAGAAGGAGTGAGTCAGTATACACTCCTGTCTAATGAGGTGAGTACTTTCAAGTGCAAATGTGGCTACAGGCCCAGAATGCTGAACACTTATGGTGCGAAGACAGTATCTGTCTGCAAAAAAAACGACAACACCGTTCTGCTGTGCACACGGTCCAAACACTGCTGGAATATGCACCACAGTATAGACTGGAGGGGAATGTCCTGTTAAGGCCAACGGGCTTGAAAACCGATGCATGATGGACGCAGCATGTCATTGGAGCTGTGTAAATCCAGAGGTCAGAAACGTGACCGTGCACGCTGTAGTTATTACACAATGAACCAATTAAAAAGGAGCAACGTGACCTTTTGGAAAATACCCTGTGCTGTCAATTTCACACTGAGTAACTCTCAAATAAGAACCTTAATGTCATTTTCTTTTAACAGATATATTAATCTGCTCCACATAAATACTATCACACAGGACTTTGCGTATACTAACAACGAGGTCTAATCAAAGATTCAGAAAGATGAACCCTGGGTCTCATCGCGATGTGTTTTCAATGTTTTTTTTTTGTGTTTGTGTTTTTTGTAAACATGAGAGCACGCAGAGTGAAGTATTTGGTAACACTTTACATTACAGATCGCTAATTAAGTGGTAATAAAGTGGTAATAAGGTGATAATTTCATGGTACTTACAAGTATTTTTAATCCCACTGCCATTAGGACGCCATAGTTTACATAATATGATAGAGGTAGACCAATATATTGATTTTTTTTTTCCCAATAATGAGCCTTAAATAGTTTTTTAAGTTGCATATTGCTGCATTAAAATGTTAATCATCTCAGTGTTTCAACTGAATTTTACAGTCAATGTGCGATTAAAAAAAAGAAAGAAAATTAAAAATCTACCTTAAATATCGGCCTCAAAAATTGACCATCAGCTGACCAAATTTTTACAAATCAGCATCAGCCTCAGAAAAAACCCTCTTTGTCGACTTCTATAATATACATTAAACAAATCATTTCCATAAGTTCAAAGCAGAGGTCAATATTATTGTTATTATGAGCATTTTATGTATATTTCTTTAATTATCATATTGATAATATACTGTCTAGTAGATGATGTACTGATTGCTGTTCTAATATTGTGTCTTAATAGAGAGCTTTAATCTGTG
>JAPSES010096494.1:0-20432 GCA_029822895.1 Maxillicosta whitleyi | reverse complement strand
CCCCCCCCCCCCCCCCCCCCCGTCCCTCACTCTGTTGCAAATGATATAATTAATTGAGACAGGCACAAAGACACAAGCACCGACTTGTTCAAGATGCCACCCACACAAACAGGCTAATTACTATTACACAGCATTGCTGTTGCCCCTAGCACTGTTTGGAGAGAGAAAAGAGGGGAAGGGAAGCTGAAACACAAAGGATTAAAGACAGCTGGAGGTCTGAGCGGGAAGCAGGGTGGTCCGACAGTCATGTGACAACAATAGTACCTGAGATGAACAGACTGGAGCGAAGCAGCCTCTGTTTTTCTATCAGTGATCATCAAGGGCCTGCAGTGTAAATATATCCACTATTTATGCCCAGACTGAAATATTTATACAAACAGATGTTCAAACATTCATACATCCCTGAGGATGAATCATAATGATTTTGGTGTTCTCTGTATTACTTCTTTACTCCAGGCCAACAGTGGGTCAAAGCATTGTTCAGTGAAATTCTATCTTTCCATTTCCTTTTTTATTATTATTAACTTAATGTTTTTGTATTTATGTTTTTGCTTTTGCTACATATTCACATGTAGAATTTTTGTAACTACAATGTGCCTCCTGTTCATATTCCTGATGATATATTTATATATATTTACATGTTTATGTTTATCTCCAAGTTAGCGACTGGGTAGCTTAGTGGTTAACCTGTAGCCACAAGGGGGCAGTGTCTCATTGTGCCAGTCCCAAGCCCGGATAAAACAGAGGTTGTGTCAGGAAGGGCATCCGACGTAAAAACCTGTGCCAAATCAACATGCGAATGTGATTCATTGTGGCGACACAGGAAGGGAAAAGCTGAAAGAAACTTACTATGTTTATCTTCAAGTGGAGGTGGGGACTTTTTTCTGTCCAATCTGTCATTAACTGAACGTAAACCCAGTGTTTCCATCCACTGTCAGTGATCCGACTCCATGGGATATACTGATCAATTAATGTTAGATAAGACGACGCTGTTTCCATGGTAACTACAGAGCCTCTGAACATCCAAATGGGTCATATCTGATGACCATGAAAAGATGACAAAATGCATTTTACACCATTTGTTTAGATGGATCAACAGGTATAAAACATTTTAGATCAGTAGATTATTTTGGTCAATGGTATACATTTGGATCTTTGTAGGTTAAAATATGTAATATAAGTAAATAATAAATACAGATAAAAAAAAATCTTTGTTAATATCATTAAATCCATGAACAGTTTACTATATATAACTGATGTCTTCCAATTGTGCCTAATGGGACCCTATATTATAATATAATAATCGGTTATTCATATGTGCCTTTCTATACACTCAGGGACACTGTGTACCATACAAATGGCCGAAAAATAATGGATACAAACAACATATAATAAAACAACTGGTGCCAGACACAACAGACCCCGCCCCTCACACACCCCTTTTGGCATCGATCCTGCTGATGTCATCATGTTTATGCATGTGCTGATGTGAGCATATGAATTGTCACTATATATCTGCAAAGTTTGAAGTAATGTGAAATGTGCTGAATACTTCAGCTTTTGAAATTTTCAATCACATCTGGTTATTGTAAATGTACAACAAATAGTAACAACACATCAGTTATGTACCTTCTATTGTTTTAATCTAATAAATTGAACAATACAATTGATAGAAAAACTATAATCAGAAGAATCAGATGCACAGTGCGTTAGTTGACTAAAACCAGGAAGTCTAAGATCTGATGAAAGAATATGGATAATATAACCAATGGTCCAAGTGTCCAAATATAATGATGTTGATGAAGTTCGCCATTGGCTTAGATGATGTATGGGTTCAGTTTGTACTCTTCTTCCACCTACCACAACACCCCCCCAACCCCAAGGGCAACAGGTTGCTTTGGCCCTGAACTAGCACCACAAATAAGGAAAAATGCAGAGTGAAGAAATGGTCGACATATCCTGGGGGTGTTTCAGATGTCAGCACAACCCATCCTTAACTCGCGTTCTGGTCACCTGGTATTTACAAAGAAGAGTCTATTATATTTCTCTAACAACAATGTAAATATTTTTCTTTGTTTCTCTGAATGACTTCCTCATGTATACTCTTACTGCCCCTGTAGGTGTGTATAAGTAAGTGCATCAGCCACTATTCACCATATGGGAACTGTGCACCTTCTGCCACTGAAACACTTGAATGATTTTGATGTGAAACCTAAAGAAGTGCTGAGCGTGAATAAACGGTGTAACAGCAAATAGAAGCAGACGTTGTTGATCTTATTAGAAGCAACTTGCCAAGCTTCAGGGGCCATCAATTGTATTTATTATATATAAACTAACAGCAAACTCATATTTCACACATTTCCTTCCTCAGCTCACCTTTAACCGTTTTAACTGATAAATGCAACTGAGGCTAAATATAAAGAATAAAATAATTTCTAAGTGAAATTTTACATGCAAATACATCTATTGATCTAAACTGTTGATCCACTAATCCTATCAATCCATGTAAATAATTGTTGCAAAATATAGTTATTCATCTTTTCATGTTCATCAGATATGACTCATTTGGACATTCAGAGGCTCTGTAGTTACCGTGGAAACACTGTCATCTTCTACAACACTGATTCACCAGTAAAACCCATGGTGTTGGATCAATGACAGTAGATGGACACACTTGATTTATGTTCCGTTAATGATAGATTTGACTCCAAAAGTCACTTTTTATTTTTTTGTGTGATTTGATACAACACCCTTTTATGAACATCGACAGGATCAGTCAATTTAACATAGGAACCCCACCCCGTAGAAGTGAAGTCATAGTAACAGACAGAAAATAAAAGCAAAGTTAGGAGTGCATCTTGTTTATGGAGTAAAAAAAACAAAGGGGCATTAAGAAGAGAAAGAGTAATCTGCGACCAGACAAACCCTCCGTCTGAACTCACTGTTCCGACAGCAGGTTGATGGAGAGGTTCCGCTTTGCGAGACAAGCCCTGTCTGAGTTAATTGAAGAGCTTTCCCCTCAACAACACCGTGTATCGGACAGAGATGCAGCGCCGTCCTCTGCCCTGCAGGCGCTGATTGTTCTCACATTTTATGCAAATGCTGCCTCTCAAAATACTGAGAGATATGATGAATGAGCGCCGGTAAACAGCCCGCTGGGTTATGAGAACAGTGTCCTTGGATCTCTGGTGTTTCTACCCACCTACACCAGAAGAAAAAGCAGTAGAAACTGAGCAGGACCTCTATTTAAAGTTAAGATTACCTGTACCGCCGGTGCATTGAGTAATAGAGGACTCGTCTTCAAGCTCCTCTGAAAAGAACGTTTGTCTGTGAGCTGAAAGGTTTTCCGTTCTATGAAAGACATGATCTACAGTTCAGACGTTTCCCTTTCTCAACCTTGTTGTATGATTGCTTAGGTCAACTCATGAGTGTACTTTATACGCTCTGTATTATAGCAACCTTAACTGTATTTTCTCTCATGGAAATGATAGTGTTTGCCAACAGATTTAAAAGTTCTACTCCTTTGCTCCAATTTCTCCAAAAAGTCCTCCTTTTGTTTTTTGCAATTTATTCATAACTTATATCCTACTTTTACACTATTTCTCCAATCCCCAAATCTATTGCTACAAGACAAGGTCAGACAGTAACCTTCATTCCACTTACCTCAGGGCCTTTTTCCATCAGAGTGCCAAGTTTCCGAGTTTAACACCATATTCTGAGGCCTTCTTTATTGGAACAGTTTATCTGGTCATATTAAGAGCCTGCACCTGCTTAACCCTTTATAGGCCACTCAGAACTACTTAGAAGTACTTAGAAATTCAAATATTCAACCTTAGAGTCTTATTGGAGGACCTAACAAGACTTAATTATTTTTGAGAAATTTTCTGACATTTTTTATTATTATGTAGAAAATCCAGGTCAGTGAACCACCATTAAGTGGCAAGTAAAATAAAATACAATAAAAACACATGTAAGGTGAAAGGAACGTGTATTTTAGAACATTAGACCAACAAAAGTGCTGATCCAGACACCTGGACACCTCCATTCACGCTCCGGTTGAACATCACTCCTTACATTAGTACCATTACTTCATTCCTTACATTAGTACCATTACTTTGTGGTACCTAACAAAGGAGGTCCACTCACTGTTCATGCAGAGGTGGACCTTACAGACCCTGTAGACAGTTAACTCACTGTAACTGTTGATGACTTGTAATGCATTTGGATATTACCAAAACTAATCACTTGCACAATAAAGGCTTCATTTAATTCATTCAAGGTTTTTCTTGGGCCAGTTCTCTCCTCTCTTTTATTCAGTACTTATGCATCTTGTTAATTAAGTTGAATGACTTTCATTAGAACCACTTGACTCTTTGTTTTTTTGAACTCATATACAGTGTAAAATTAGTGGATGGAAGAGCAGTACGGTACAGTTTCTGAACTGCTGTTTTATGGCCAGTATTTCTTTGCAATTTGCCAGTTTTGGCCTTCTGGGGTAAGAAGTGACCATATTTAGACAACAGGGATAACTACCAGTTGTATGCGAATGTTAAGCACAACCTTATGAATTCTGTAAAATGCATTAAGAATCACATAAAGTAATTTTTCAGTCTGTCTGCTGGAAGCTTTTATCTATTCAGAAAGTCTTTCGGTAAGTACAATAAAAGTTATACAGAGCTGTCAAATAAAGTTACAGTACAACGCCACATACTTTAAAGCTTCTATCTGTAATAATAAAGGAAAACAATGAAGTTGGAGCACTACATTTATTCGTGCCCAAATAAACAGATGAGACCAGAATGACTCTTAGGGGGGGGGTTCAGCACAAGTCTCTTATTTATGACCAACTCTAGTGGCTGTGGGTGGTAATACAGCTTCATTCAGGTACATCAGATCAGCAGACAGGACGTACCCAGATAATGTGGGGGCTTGCAAAATCACAGAATAGGGGTTCAAAAAAAAATCACAGCATGGGGGGCCATTACACTCCAATGCTCTGACGAGAACCATGTTAATACTCTTGAGACTTTGCCAATTATCCTCTGAACTAGTATTAATGTCAGGGAATAAGTGGGCATGCCCCGGTACATCCTTACAGACTGACATTAAAATATGTCCATAGTTACCAGCAGATGCAGTTTATTTTGTTGGCATAGTTGCCACTGTAACTAAGATTTAGATTCATTGAATTTTAATCAGATTTTCATTGTGGAGGTTCATTTCCCCATGTTCACCTCTCTAACACTCAAATTCACCTTGCACTCAGCCTCAAATACACTCTGTTGCAACTGTGTCACTATGTTGCCTCAGATTCTATTTTCCACCTCATCCGTCCCAGAAACTCAGATGTTTGCCCCCCTCTTGCCTACCTCCCTTTCCCAATTTCATAAATGGACGTTGTTGTGAGCCATGTCGGCAGGGTGGTGGACTGAGATTGTGGCCCCTCCTGACCCCCTGCCTCCGCCGTGACTGAGACCTGCCACCGCCGCCACGCTGAGCCACTCAGCTGAATAGACACTACAGCGCACATGCGAACTCCGGTTTATCCAGACGGAAAAGTGGCTGTCACCACGACAGCAGGAACAGGAAATCAAGCAGATGTGATTTTCTGTTTGGAATTTGAGCTTTCCTGAAATTTCTTTGACAGACAGGAGAAATAATTGCATGTCTAATGAAAAGGTCTGTGTATGAATATGGATTTCACAGAACTGCAAAGTACTGCAAAAGGAAATATATATACAGTAATAATTATACTAAACTATAATTATTGTAATATATATGTATGTATGTATGTATGTATAAAGTACAAAGAAATAATCTCAATCTCAAAGGAATACTATCAAAACAAACATGACAGAAACATGTGCACAGTTATCTGGTATTAGGCTCTAGCTACTTCTTGACAGAACAGTTGAATACTTCTGTCCTTCATCTCCAACTCAGTCTGGCAATAATTAAGGACAAAAGTCCAAGATTTTGGCAGGAATTACCTCCTCGCTGACCGCTGCTACCTTGTGGTCAAAGATTACAACAGCAGCTAAATGTCTACGACTACTCAAAATGCATGTAACGTATGGATGAACCTCTAAAACTGTAGTAAACAGTGGATTCATTTAAAGACATAAAATCTCTCTGATGGACTAACCTCCAAAAACTAAGATGGAAACAGTATAATGAATTCATTAGATTTACAACCCAGCAACATCTATTGAGTGAGATGTTTCCACAGAAATATCCCGCACAAATGCTTTGTCTTTCATTCTTTGGTTAATTTTCTGTACATCTACTTGGCTTTTGCCTTTGATTGCAACTATTTTCCATGATCCAACCCATTACTTCTATATTATCATAATCAAAAAAGGTAGTTTAATGTTGATTTTTATTAAGGGTCTTTCGGGCTTCTAAATGGAATTGTCAGGTGGGAGTTTTGCCCTAGCATGAACATAACCATGTCTATGTCATTTTATTTCTGTAAATGGGATGAATTTGTGTCATCCTGCTCTCGCATTTATACTTTAACCTTTCTGTCTGAAAGCCTGGGCTGAAAAGCTCTCAAGTGGGCTGTTCCTTTTACTGTGATCCTTTTAGCCGGGTCCTGAGCCGCCGCTCAGCCACACATAGCCACGGGGGAGTTGCTGTAATGTGTCACTCCATTAGCATGTACTCACAATAACTTTGACTCAATTACTCTGCCGGTTATTGCCGCGCCATACTCACTTACCACATTTTACACTGAGAATATTAACACCTGGTTGAGAGAGAAGAAGAGAAACACTCACTCAAAGGCTTTGTCAATTTGTTTTCCTTTTCTCTGCTAGTGACAGTAGACCTTGCTGTGAACTGTAAAGTGTGGATCACAAAGATCGACTCGTATCTCTGCAGTAGTCGTTCATTGTACAGCGGTACAGTTAAGTGCTCTCAATGACGAGTCAGGTACTGAAAAAAATAATCTGAGCCACTTGGAAGAAAATAAGTAACAAGCCTACACATGGGTAACAAATAAAGGAAGATACAGAAGAGAGATAAACGACTGTAAAGTCATGGAATGTGTTGTTCCACTCTGAGCTTGTTGGTTATTTTCTTTTTTTTTTTTTTTTAAAGGTTAACTCACTTTATTGTCTCAGTTGAGAAATTGGGTCTGCATTTTACCCATGTTACAATGCACATCCATCCATTCATCTTCCAAAACAACTTAATCCTTAGCCACTTCTACAGAGACCTCGGGAAAAAGGTGAGATGGTGATCCCATTTTTTTGCCACCATTGACTGATTTCTACAGCCAAGACAAAGGCGTAACAGATGAGATAGGATGGACTTCACACAGCGGACCTGTGTTCTGAAATCAAAGAGGTAGTGACTAGGGATGGAAGAAAATATCGCAATATCGCAATATGCAATATATCGCAATATTTCACATATACATTTCTTGTACTGTCAAATAATTACTTCCTACAGATTAACACTGAAAAGTATCAGTGATACTGAAAGTATCACTAATACAAGCAAGAAAAAATATTATTACTTAAGTTAACAGTGCATTTACATATTTTAGTCTTTTGTAGGTTTCATTTTATATCTATTATATACGTTTTTTGGTTTTTTTTCCAGGCACACTGTCTGCAGGGTATTGCCATCAGTTTCTGTCTGTCCAAAAACGCTGCCATGCACTAATAAGTGGAGTCACTGGGGGTAGTAGAGCACCTGATAAGTCAGGCCAAGGGTTATGTTCTACAAATAATACTGAAATTTTGTAAATATGTCCATAAAATAGAGTTCTTAAGCTAAAAGAAAAAATGCCTGTTTGATAAATGAAATGTACATTTTTGACACTGATGTTCACTTTCACTTGATCTGGCCCTTTTGCACCATTCAGCAGAAATAAGAATGTATCCGACATCACTTAAAGCTTCTCGTTCAGCCTGTGTCTTGTCTAACCCAGCACCAGCTTGTCCTCTGGGTCTATGTTCAGTGTCCGGGTCACAAAAGACAAACACGGTGTAAGCTGTATTTGATTCATATGACTTCAACGTTCCTCAGTATCTTTGTAGTGTCGTTCTTTGTTGATGCTGCTTCACATATTATTAATTTCAGTATCTTTATCATTGTGTATTCCATATTAAATGCTGTGGTGACAACTCAACAGGTCTAAGTTCATTAATGTTCTTATCATGTGTTTCACAGAAATGACTGACTGATGCTTTTATTCACACTGAGAAAGCTTGAAAAATTTGTACCTGATCTAAAAAAGTTGCCATTTAAATGTGTATAGTATGTGAAAATCTTCATGATAAAAAATATATGATTAAATAAAATGATTTCCAATATAGATCACACACAGTCACATACACAAAAAGAAAAAAAAAGGCCTGTAGAATATATAAATGTGTGGAACTTCTCTAAAAGTGGATAGACCCCCGTCTATAGTCTCAAATTAGACTCAGTATGATTTTTAGATTATTTTTACTCATCTTTTACCAGACTCAAAAATCGGTCACAGCTGGGGTTTTTTTTTTTTGCCAAATGTCAGATTAAAATTTGATACATGCGTACATTTTCCAAATCAAAATAAATTTAGGTCATTCTCTGGGTTGACTTCACCAAAAGCATGTGAAAGGCAGAAATGTCAAACAATGTGAAAAAAGAAAACAACGTAGCAAGAACAGTTATAAAAGAAGATTTTAGACCCTTTTTTTTGGTAGCAGTAATCACAAAATTTGTTTCTGATTGAAAGTTTTGTGTTTTGTCACCATGGTAACCCTTTTTCCATCACTCCACCTAGTGAAGAACAGTATATGCATCTTATGTTATTGTCATCATTAAAAACAGTGGGTTTATAGATTTTTTTCCACCTGGTTACACATGTGGTATAATTTTAGGGCTGCACAAATGATCTAATGATGATCATAACAACAATCATAATAACAACGTCAGCCTGTGTAGGTATATAACTGCAAAACACTACAATTAAAATATCCAGATTTAGAAGAATTAAGGTAATATAATAACAGATGAATGAATGAATGAATAAATAAGGCACCATTTTGGGTTTAATTGTTCACTCTAAATAAAATACAACAAATCACAATGAATAATTTGCAATTGCCTTGTTAACAAACGAAATAAACTCATACGACAATGAATAATTCACCAAATCATGTAGCCTTATATCACAGTGATCCTTTAGGTTTAACATGGAAGCAAAAAATAGTTTCCATGTTTCCATGAGATTATATTCACAATATATTATTAATGTTAGGATGTAAAACACTTAGCATCACTGTCACAAAGCCTTTTTTGCAGTAGCTCAGTTTCTTAAAATAAACTATTCAAGTGTGCCAAGTCTCATGCTCTTATGTAAAACATTGTCATATATCACCTGGACTGTACGAACGCCCGACTTTATAACATTAAGTGACAAAATAAAAAGCAGAACACGTCCCATCTGTGAGGCTCCAGTTGGACTAAAACCACTGTTGCATTGTGTAATTTTCCATCTCCCATGCCTACCTTCCTAAATGCCCCAAAATAATCTTTAAAATCTGCCATATCAGCATCTTGCAGGTCTTTGAATATGCAGAGCAGACGTCAGGTAGAAATACCACATAGTTATGAGGAACTGCAGCTCTAAGAAAGGAAGCAGCTTAAGGCGAGGTTATTATGCACAGTACTCTGAATATCAGTGCAGTGAAGGAAAAAAAAAAAAAACAGGACCGAGTAGACAGAACTTCCAACAATTATGTTTTCCATGTCCTTGTATTGCTTTTCGGTGCAATTGTTTCGGGAAAACAACTTAAAAAAGTATTTGAACCATGGATTAGGTGTGTCTGAGAAGCTGATCAGTGCAAATGTGGAGAAAAAAAAAAAAAAAAAGCAAGTGTGCAAAGGACAATTAAACTCAGATCTCTGTGCCTCTCCAATATGGCTACAATCTGCTGTGAATTAACAGTTAGCCTTGGGTGATCATTACCCAAGCACCCCCTCTGCAGGAGGCTGGCACAGACTAACTGACATCCTTGGTAAGAGAGTGTACAAATGCAAGTTGAACTCTGTTTCTTACTCGCTCCCTGTCACTGCACCGCATCCAAGCAATGAGATAGTAATTATTAGTTACGTCTCATTACCCTCAGACACAAAAACAGGGTTCAAACACATTTAGAAGGCGGAATTTAAGGAATTTTCCATGGGTTATTTCTGATCAGGGACTTGTCAAAATAGTCGCTTAAAGCTAATTTATGCTCTCTTTACGTGCTTACATATAGGTTCGTCTGTTTCTAATGTCAAGCGTCACTGCCTTCATACTTCTACGTGTCCAATGTGTTGAAATGAGCACTTCTCAGGCACACCAACAGAGGGCGCCACTTGTAATTACCAAACTGGCCAAATACCACAAAGAAGAGTAAAGTGTTTTTGAGAAGAAAAAAGAAAATCAATAAAAATGAACAAAGTGATGACAGGTTTTACTAATGTTGATATTCAGACTGCACATAAATGTGGCCCAAATCCAATTTATTTTGTCCATGTGACCTTTATTTGATCTGTTATAGACAGTTTGAACAGCACAATTCTGATGTTTTGAAATCGGACCCTAGTCCTAAATCTGATACATATTTGATATTTCGCAGTGCAACTTCAGTCTGAACGGCCAGGTCTCATTTATCCGGCCTTTACACCATTGAAATGCGACAAACATCACAATTTTGGATCCCAGGAGGAGGAGCGGCGGGAAAAACATATTTACTTATGTGACCATGCAGGCACGTTTTACATTAGGACCTCTTTTGCACATGTGGGTCACTTCAGGGTCGCATTCAGTTCATAATCAAAACTGATAGAAGTCGTATAAGACTTAGATTTATCATTAATTGACTATTGCATGGATATTTACCCTTAAAAGTGATCTAACCCTTTATATTAACCCTTAAAAGATTTAAAACAAAAACAAACAAAAAAATAATGTATTTGTCACTAGTGTCAAAAAATGCCACCTACCCCAAATCTGCTATAAAAATAGAATAAAAAAAAAATTCAAATACAAGATCAGTTTGAACCAGAATGACATTTATTTTGGAAAGATAAAACATAAACATTGAAAATTAAACCGAGTAAGAGGGAGCATATCTGTCTGTGCAGCTCAGGTGGAGCACTGGCTGCAAATGGTCAGAGCATGATCTTTACATACAGACTTTCCACATTTCCAGCAGGTGCTGAAAATTCATCTTTTTTTTGTCCATGCAACAGATGCACTGACCCCTGACCTTATTTTTAGTGACAACAGAGGGACCTGCAACAGCACTCTGTAGACCTGTCAATATTCCTGCAGCAGCTGATGAGCGAGTAAGGCACTTTCGATTCTGAAAGTGTGGGGTCACCAGCATTTCTCCCACCTCTTCAATGTACAGCCTCCTCCTGTACGGTTTCTCCTTCTTCCATGATGGCTGGATTGATGTCCACAGGACATAAGCGTTGTACAGTGAAATGTCAAATAGGTTGTGGAAGAGGGCCATTAGCCATCAATTTGTTCTTCTCCTGCAGGAATATGTGCTGACAACCTAACAAAATATAAAATGAATAAATGATCCAAGTATTCTTTCTCATGATACACAAACTTATTTTATATAGAAAAAAAGCTTTTGATAAAAATGTACATATATTTTAGACAAGAACATAAGAGTTAAAATAAAACAAATGTGTGTGTAACTGATGCATAATGGCACCTACCTTATCAAGGTTGTCAACGCCTCCTTTGCATCTGTTGTAATCTTTGACGATGACAGGCTTCTTCTTGCTTCCATCACTTACGTCAGGACTGCGATGTTTTGTGATGAGGAACAGCACATTCTTGCACCGTCTGGGGATGTAAGACACCAGTGTGTGGGTCTTTGTAAAAGCAAAGATGGAGATGAGCTCTCTCGCTCTATCTGGAGCATATGAGGGGGAAGCTTGAGTTTGTTTCTGTGGATTGTTCCAACCAGGGCCTGTTTCCTCCTGAGCAGCTCCTCTGCCAGTGGGTAGGAGGTGAAACAGTTTTCACATGTCTCTGGAGCCCCTCTGTCATCTCCAGGACCACCCTCATCCCCTGGTTGACTTCAGAAGGGCTGCCACCTGCTTTACCTGTTTACTCCTGCAGCCTCCAGGCATAAGATGTTGCGACGATGTTGCCCAAATCTTTGTGCCATTTTTGGCCGGCTTCTTTGGCATGTACTGCTTGAAGCTGCACCTGCCTCTGAATGGGACGAGCTGTTCATCCACACAGACGTCCTTGTCTGGGCTGAACAGCATTGGTAGGCGGTGTGTCCACATGTCCAAGCAGCCAGCTTGTCATCTCGGCGTTGGGGTTGGGACAGCTTGTCATCACACCTCAGTGTTTGACTGATCTGGTGAAACCTCTTATGGGACAATGTAGCCTGGAAAATGCTCCGTCCTGATTTTTCACTCCAAAGGCCGAGGGTTGATTCATTTTTTGACCTGTAAACACCAGCCAAAATGCCCCACATAAGCTTTCAATTCTTCAATATCCACATCTTACCAGTCTGCAATTCACCGTTTCCTCTGCAGCAGGATTTCATCCGTGAGCAGGAGTGAGAAGGTGGACTTTGGGTCTCTGGGTCGGGCTGCTGCATACTGTGTCAGTCCTGGGATCGAAACTGTGGCCGGTGGGATATAGTGGACTGTCTCAGCATTTGAGGCAGACCAGATTATTCTTCCATCTTTTGAAGGCCATCCTGCTTCATTCATCTATCCCCTCCCTGCTCATCTTCAGATAAATCTTCAGATGAGTCTACAGATGAATCGTGGGACTCCATCGGGTCTGTTTGGACCTCTGAGGCCTCTTCTGTGTCAGTCTCAGAGCTCTCGGAGAAGGTTCAAGAGCTATCCTCACCCTTTGGTCTCAGGATCATTTCAATAGCCTCCCGTGTGCTGTAGCCCTTTGCCATCTCCAAAATGACTACTTCCACACTACTGGTCATACTTATAACCTTGGCTGCAGTACACCTGCACAAACGAACCAAAACAAAATCCAATTTTGCTTTGGTTCTAGATGTTTGTTGTTGGACATGAAAATAAAAACAGGCACACACACAGTCCACAGTCCACCACACTGACTTACCCCCGACAGTGTCCTGTGAGCAGAGTTTTGGTCCAGTTTTGGTTGAAACGAAAGGAGTCTAGCAAGTTTACGGGGGTCACTAAAATAAAACGTTTTTCTTCTAAAAACAGCATGTGATCAAAAGAGTGATTTATTTGCATCACAAACGAATGTCCACCAAAAAGTCACACCTCGTAATCACTTGGCCCTACTTTCTCTCATTTCCTGTCAGTGCGCTGTCATGCTGCTGTGCACTAGTCAACAACTCTTTTCAGCAGCGAACAGGTAGTCTAGCTGTCATCTTGCGGCAGCATGCAAAGATACAAAGAGAAAGTAGGGCTTGTGGTTTGTGGTGTAAATAAATCACTCTTTTGAACACGTGCTGTTTTTAGAAGGAAAACTTTTTTTATTTTAGTGACCCCGCAAACTTACCGGACTACTTTCGTTTTGACCAAAACCGAACCAGAACTGGGCTCACAGGACACTGTCAGGGGTAAGTCAGTGTGGATGTACTACACTGATCATGGGGATGCCATAGAAATTCATGTCAAAAATCCCGAACTATCCCTTTAAGGGTTAAACAGCTACTATCACTTCTTTTATGTGTAGTTCAAACAGACTTTTATCATTACATTGCTGCTTATTACACAAATATCCTTGTAGTTGCTTCCGATAACAAAGTCCAGCACCGGCTTTCAATCATCAGGGAAATTAATTTGCTAATTTTCTCCTCAAAAAAAGGGAAAAAAAAGAAAAAAGGGCTGCAACAATAACCACCTCATGCCCTGCTCAATGCGATATAGCTGCTCAAACATTTCATTTATCAACTGTATCAGCACAACTTCCTTTTAAGTCGTTATAAATGGTTTTGGCACAACAGCCTGACAGACTTTCTGTCTTATCAGATAATTTTGTCAAGAGCTATCAGCAACAGCAGCAATTTTATCTCCTCATTCATAGTTTGCCTCTTTGTAGATACAGTTTTGACATGTTCTCATCAGGTGGATTAGGCAGTCTCAGTGTTTATTCTCACTGCATTTGAGTTATTTCTTATGTATTTCCATGAGGGTTTGGATTTAACCTGCAGAATGGCAACAGCAGTGTTCATTAGGGGAGTAACAAGGAACTAAGTAAATTTTATTTATAGAGCACTTTTCACAGACAGGAAGTAACAAAATGCTTTACAGCGCAAAACAATTAAAATATAATTTAAAATGCAATTAAAACACAATTAAAATGCGATAAATACATTTAGTGCTATCCATTTGTAACAAGTTCATTCTAGGCAGATCAGGTCTATGAATTTAACTTAAATTCCTCAATTCTTTCCTAAAAACCTGCTACAAATTTGCGGTTTTTGAGGAAATCAAATCTGCCTAACAACAATTAATCTGTGCTATTAATCCTTAAATACACAGTGCTATTGTTGTGGCAGTTCCAAAATGATTTTTTCTCTACGTCTCTAATCTTTCTTAAGTGATTGATCACCATTTACTCTAATATTACACTCTGTATTTTGCCTGTTTAGGTATATAAATGGGTATTTTCCTATATTGAATTCACTGATCATGTGCATGTTCATAAAAGCGCAGATTAAAGTTGAAGGTTATATCAAAAACACATAAAACTGAAGAAAAATGATCTTTTCCTGCAAAATCTATCATTAACTGAATATAAACCCAGTGTGTCCATCCACTGTCATTGATCCAACTCCATGGGTTTTACAGGTGAATCAATGTCGCAGAACACAGGTATCAAACATATGGCCCGCCAAATGATACAATCTGGTCTGTGGGATGAATTTGTGAAATGCAAAAATTACACTGAAGTTCAAGGATGTGAAAACCATGTTAGTTCAGGTTCCACAATATGATCTAAAGTGGATCAGATCAAAAAATACTATTATAATAACATAAATAATGACAATTAGAATTTTTTTTCTCTTTGTTTCAGTATAACATGAAAATGTTTCCATTTAGAAATGATCCTTTCACAAAAAACGTAAATAATCTGAACAATATATGAACATGAATGACTTATGACTGAAAAATAAATGTAATTTGACCAATTTTCTACCTGTTATTAAATGTTTTGTCTATTTGTAGATCCACTGTAATATGCAAGTTAGACTTTACATGTAAATGATAAACAGAGGCATAACAGTGCATTTATATTTCGTAAGATATTTCAGGTTATTCACATTTTTAATGAATCTTTGTAGATGTAGACATAATTATAATGTAATTTTAATTTTTTCACTGCTATCATGTCACTGATCCGTCCCACTTAAGGTCATATTGGGCCGAATGTGGCTGGTTGTAGAAGATGATGATGTTTCCATGTTCACTACGGAGCCTCAGAACATCCAAATGGGTCATATTTGATGACCATGAAAAGATGAATAACTGTGTTTTACACTAATTATTTACATGTATTGATAGGATTAGAGGATCAACAGGTGTAAACAGTTTAGATCAGTAGATGAATTTGGATGCTGGGGGATTTTTGGGTCTTTAAGGGTTAATGTTAGTGCCGTGCTAGCATTGAAGAACTTTTGTTGAGTGTGAGTTAAGTTATGAAAGTTGAAAGAAAGCAAGTCATCAGCAGAAAATACATGTTCACATCATTGACTCCATTCTGGAGGAGACTGGCTGGTACTGCTGTGAAGTAATGGGCCTGTAGAGAATAACAGACTGTATGTCTATTGATGTGGGCTTTAGGGTTACATCCCTGTTTCCATTCACCACTCAGGTATTCCATTACATTTTTCTAACATTTTTTTAAATTCATTATTATCATAGTAATAAGAAAATTAAAAATGGTATAAATACTTTTGTTTTTGGATGGAATATGGGTCCGGTTCAGTCTAAATAACATTTTGACCTAAACTTATCCCTGGATTCCACTGAGAGCAGCTACTGTTATGAATGAATCATGGTTTTTGTTGCACTTTCATTCTCTTAAAATCCAGGTAAGGCCACTTATAAATGAAATAATATAATATTTGTGGTCGTCTTTTAAGTCATTAAAGGTAAATTATCATTGCATAAGCATCCTGTCAACATTTCATTACATTGTGATTGATACAGTGACTTTACTCAAATGGGTGTTTTAGGTCATAATATTGGATCGGTTTTATCATCATTATTTTATTTTTATATATAGGCTGTACATTCTGTTCTCTATCATTTTCTCTTTTCTTCATTGATTTATCTTGTCTCTTAGCTGTCTTAGCTCTCTCTTTTTAATGAATGTGCTCTAACATGCTGTTTTTTAGGGTGTCTATTATCATTAGACAAGGGACGACAGCAGGATACTAGCAATGTTGGCTAAAGCTGCCCTTTCTAAATGTTACTGATACAGTTAATTAATTGGGCTTGTCCACAATATAATAAACTAAACTACACTATATCTTCTATTTGTATAAGCAATATGAACAACAACACTCAAGGCAATTTTGGGAAACAAACACATTTAAAAGAAGGTAAAACATGTCAATGCCCTAAAGGATGCAGTAAATTCTCTAACACAAAAACACTTACTGTCTTGTAATGTTTGGAAGTAATCCTAAAAAAAATGGCGTTTATTAGTAATGAGGCACTCACTTCAAATAAATGTGATCTAAAACCTATAACTCAAGCTTTTTGCACCAATCAGGACATACATTTCACCAATCTGTCCTAAGTTTGGTGTTTCCAGTGCTCTGTTTGTGTCATCTGCACTCAGTTTGAGATGGATGTATATGTATGATGCCTTCAAGGGTGGCTAGGAAATTCAGACACTTCAACTAAAATGGAAATAAAGGTTGTTTAAGACAGGAAATGACCATTTTCTTTCTAAATTTCAGTGTTTGATGTATTTAATATTAATAGGGTGGCATCCCTCAGTTCTTTTTTAAAGGGTTTTATTGAGAAAAATGACATACATTTGCATTCATTTGTACAAAACTAAAGAACATTTTATAAATCTTTTTGATCTTTAGCCTCTTGCTTTATATTTGCACTTATCCTTTTTTATTATTTTTTTTTGTTAAATGGAAAAACTCGATACTGAACAGGAAAATATTAATCTTTTTGATTTGTGATCACTTTCACATCGTTTTACTGTAGCATTTTTAATCATTGAGAACTAACCGATTTTTAGTTACTGATAAGTCTGTTTTTTAGACTTTTTTACAAAGACAACACTACTTTTTAAACATGTCTAGTGTATTTTAACTCCCAAGATTGTACCTATATTAAAATAAAATAAAAACATTTTAAAATAATAATAATAATAATTAGATCATTTTACCTGCTGCACGCTTCTACTTTACAGTACCTAAACACTGCCTTCCTCTTCTGAAGTAATTTTTTTTTTTTTGCCTCTTTGCCTGTTCATCCTGGTACATGTCAGCATTTACAGTCTTCCATTCATATCACAACAAGTACTGCTTCTACCAGGTAATTGTCAATAACTACACAGAACTATAGTATGAAATATGAACAAATTAATGCATGGCTTTTGCTTCATGATTCACTGGGTGGAAGCATAATTTTTTTGTGTCAAATTAAATTTTTTCAGTACAATTTTTCAAATCTGGGTATTTATTTTTATTTATTTCCAAAGTGCCTCCTGTAGCCTGCCTCCTGCCTCATCTGGTGAAAAATAGCCCACGAAGAAGTACTGATCAATCATCATGCCACAGAGAAACTGCAGGTGACATGCTTGCCAGGTGAGCCTTAAAATATACATGCAGCCATATATCAAGAGCATGACAGGTACATTAGAGAGAGGCACAGGAGTGCGGAAAAGTCAGCGTCGAGTCACTTCCCAGTCACACACGCTGTCAGCTGCACACACTTTATTTCCTGCTGGTCGCGAGTCCTCAGCTGACTGGAAAATATGATAAATACCATCTGGGTTTAGGATGTAAATGTTCAGGCTCGCTCTACCAGAAGAGCTCGTGCAAATACTTCACAGGCATCATAAATATACAATTAATCTACAAACATAAATACATGGCACTTTACGAACCGCACACACGTTTATATGTCATCTTTTACTGCGTGTTGTTTTTATCAGCGCAGTATTGTAGAGTTGAAGAGCACTTCCTCAAACAAAGCCTATCTCTGAGTACATTAGTGTAAGTAGTAATGATACACTTTGATTTACATTAACCAGTGGTGGAATGTAGCAAAGTATTTGTACTTCATTATTACACTGCCCCCCAAAGGGAAGGCATGGGGTATTGTTTTTGGTTTGGTTTGTTTGTTTGTTTACACTCTAGCAGCAAAACTATTGTTTGAATTCATCCCAAATTTACTTTATAGATTCCCAGTGACCCAAAATAGATCTGATTACATTTTGGGAAAAGCAGGTTAAAGTTTACATTAAAAAAAAAAAAAAAAAAGTATTCTCCCATTTATTTATAAAGAACAGAATGTCAAGTGTCTACAAAATATCAATTTGGTTTCAGTTTACTTCAAACTTGGCACATATATATAGTTAACTGATATGCTGACATCACCATACACAGACATGATGACATCAGCTGGCTCGATGTGAAATTTACTTAAGTTGATACGTAATAAATAATAACATACTTTTTTTTGGAATTCTAGGCAAAGTCAGCTTTATTTTCAGTTTTCCGTATATATATTAGGGCTGCAACAATTAGTCGACAATGTCGATAACGTCGACAATGAAATTTTGTCGACGTGAAATGTCATTGTCGACTAATTGTATTACTTGAGGATGGTGACGGCGGTGTAGAAGTTTAGGAAGCAGGATTTTACTTTTCGATGAAGAGCTTTTATTTAGACACTTCCAGACAAGCCAGGAAACAGCTTACAATCATAACGCACATTTCTAGAGCCGACCGATAGCAGCACACAGCCATCTAAGTCACTGTTCCACTTTAACACAAACATAAAATGCAAGATTTCAGTATAAAAACATAGTGTAAGATTCTGCTGAAAGTCATTGTCCTATAATTCAGAGTAGATTGTCTTTGTGTAAAACTTGTTACATAGTCAAGTCAATCAAGTACTAACTCTTGTGTGTATCATGTAACTAAAAGACAGAAAGCAGGGAATGTCTAAAAGCACTGTTTTGTCAGTACAATGACATAGATATTGATGTAAGAACTGAAGTGATTTTTGGTTTTATCAGGAAAACATTGAAAATGAATAGATATCAGCTCTGAAATTAAACTATTATGAGCTATTTTTACTATACTTATCCAAGCAAATGTACCTTTAGTTGTACCAGGCATTAAAATGAACAAAGGTGGTCTAATAATTTTTTCCACCACTGTACATATTTATATTTGAAAGTTCTCACATATTATAACTACACAAGGATATTTGACCTTGAAAAATAGGTCAAGGTCACTCAATTCCAATGTCTGTCTCATGCTGAGATGCATTCACCATCTAAATTTGGTGCAGATATGTCAATGAAGTTAATGTCGTTGAATGAATACACTCAACAAAAACATTACAATACCCCCTCAGCCAGAAGTTGGCTGAGAAGTAACAACCTTCAACTTTTCATCTGAGATTTATAAACATTTATATGATCTGTGAATAGGAAAAATAGATGATTTACACTGAAAACTGCAAAATACAGATGATATTACAATAATTGATGATAAATCACTTTAAGGTTAGATATAAATAAAATATATTTGAGAACAGCTACAAAAGTAGCTTCAGGTCTTTATGGGTTAATTTTGCTGTTAATCATGTTCAAGTCTTTCACAGAGAATTTTCAGACTTTTGCCTAAAGGACTGTGCTTATTTCCAGGCAATGGTTGTCCTGTTTCCAAAACAGCGCTAAGCCCCAAGGTCCATATTGAAATAATGAAAGAGCTGAACCAAATCATTTTTAATTGTTTGTTAAACATTTATTTTTTACAGCTTTTACACATAAGAGACAGACTTCCTACTCAAATGTGCAGCATAATTTGGTTGTCGAGTGGCTTTAAACCACAAAAACAAGACTTAATTTAACTTGTCATTCATGATAAAATATCAGTTTCAGGATGCAATAGATTTACTAGGCCTTATTTGGAGACTGGAGGAAGAATTATCTGTATTCTTCTGTGTCTTCCTTCCCCTGAGAAAGGGGATGACACGAGTGCTTTTTAAATCTAAGGGTTCCAAAACTGTTTTACCGGAGACACAATTAAAAAGAGAAAAATAACAAGTTAAATATAACACAGTAGAAAAAATAAATCCCAGAGTAAACTGTGATAACAAGGGATTAGGGAGCAAATAAGACCAGAATAGAGGATGAGCGGGTGTAAGAACATAAGCTGCAACCCGATAAACTAATACCATGTTACAAAGAGTTAGTTTTA
>JAPSES010096479.1:0-20437 GCA_029822895.1 Maxillicosta whitleyi | reverse complement strand
CTTTGTGATATCTATAGCACAGAAAGAAAGGCAATACAATCAGGATAATAATCCACCATGCTGGATGATCCGCTGTTATTGTGGCCGGTCCGAAGTCACATGACCTGTGTTTTCCAAAGTTTCTCGGTCACGCGCAGCACCCTCAGGTGGAAAAAAGCGGTCCATCTGGAGAATGTAAACATTGCAATTTTGAGGGGTTGGAGGGCAAAGGGCGATGTGTAATCATTAGTGACGAACTCTAGGTGGACAATAGAGCCCCGCGGCTGTGGTTTATAAGCACTTTACAGAGACAGGTTTCATTCTGAATTTACTACCTTATGCGTCGCTTTAACTAAGCTATGGTTGTGGCTCAATTAAGCTGTTTAATTGGACTACAGGTACCAATACATACTCTTGAGTTAGCATTGAGATATTTTTATCAGCCCTGCAATGACTGGCGACATGTCCAGGATGTACCCCCACCTTTGCCCATAAGTAGCTGGGATAGACTCCAGCGACCCCTTTGATCCTAGTGAGGATAAAGCGGATTCAGAAAATGAAAGAACGAATGAGCTATTTTTGGTTGACCTACAAGCTTACAAACTGCAACAATAGTGAGTTGTAAGCTGTCAAGTCATCAACTGACACAATGGACAACCTTATAAATTTGTACATAGCACATTTTCTGTTTCCCATAGTTTTTGTGCTGAGATACATGCTGTTCAACTTCAGGGTCAGGATTTGGCATAAAGCTCTAATGCAGAACACTTCATCCTGTTCCATTCGGACCAGTCAACATACATCTAGTAGGTTAAATTTCAATTATATTAAGGGGTGTGTTAGTCTGACTTGGATTTCAGTTGACCTAACATGTTTCTACATCCAGTATTATTTAGACTAATGCAGTCTTTTTTTTCAGCTGCCATGTAAACTTACTGATACAAAAGGAGCATTTATAAGTATATACATAAAGGTCTTTGGTGGTACAGCAACTTGCAATGATAATTTAGCAAAGAAAGCTCAACATACATTTCATGTTAGATGGTTGTCATAACTTCAGCAACATCTCTGAAACTTTGTTACAGTGTGATGGAGGACCAGTGTTTTAACCATGACCGAAGATATCACTACTTTCCTCATCTTTCATCTAGGACAGGCCTGTATTACTGCCTCCAGCATTATTCAGTACTTGGGTAGTCCATAGGGTTGACCTGCAGACTGGACGGATTCAGGTAAGTCAACTACAAAATACCACAGCTAAATAATATTGCTTGCCATAGTCCTTGCAGTCTCTTCCTAGTATTTCACACTCAATGTCACTCCCACACCTACACTGCAGGGTGGGGGCCTTTTAATGCTCTAGCCATCACTAACTGCATAAATGAACTATAAAGCATTCATGTTGACCTGCTGCCCCTCATCATTGCAACCCCGGTCAAGCTTAATCACATCAGCCCTGATGTCAGCATTTATCAAGAACAAGGGTCCACTTGCATAATGTTGAAGACATCCTGTAGTTTTGATGGGCTGCTTATGTTGCCACTATGTATTTGACAGTTTGTCGCTGCTTGGTGCTCTGAAATAATGTGTTTTAGTCTATTAACTGTGAAAACCCCTTTAAAAATCATTTTTTTCAACTGTCCAAATACTAAAAAAAAAAAAAAAAAAAGCTTTCTCATCAAGATTTAGGGTTGGACATATGAAAATAAGTGCTCCTTTTTTCTTGTTTGAATTTTTGTGGAATGCTTTTGGTGTTTTTTTGTTTGTTTGTTTGTTTTATTTACAATGTGTCCATAATTAAAATGGTCATTTAATAATTTGTAATTAAGAAGCATCACCTTTTATCTTTTTTTTTTCCACAAAATGTTCTCATTGAACAAACTGGCACCATTTGGAAAGATGTCTGGATAGTGTTTACATGAGTTCAAATTTTAAAGTATCTAAACACCTGGGTAGGTGCACAATATTCACATATTAGTCACAGGTGCAATCACAATGTCTGCCAATTCTGGCAGACATGAACGCACTCAAACGGTATTCTCAGCACGACTCCACAAACACTCCTTAATCACCTGTGATTCTAGTTTGTGGTGACTTCCCAATTCCTGCACCGTCACTTGCTTCATTCACAGGCTGGCATTAAAAAGAAGAGACAGGAAATAGGAATCTGATCAACGAAACATAGCCAGCCAATCATAGTCTCCTGCATCTCTACAGGCATGTGGTTAAAGGCCTATTGCTAAAAATAAGGCTTTAAATGACACAATAGTGCAGAGAAAAAGGAAGAAAGAAGCAGGGACTAAATGAAAATCAGACTGATGTTTTATTTATTGTTACATCCCCAGTTAGATTTGGTTCAAATGGTGTGAATTTAACATTTCAGGTCAAATACATTATCGATAGAAGAACTGATATTAGTCAAGGTTCAATATTTTTTAATGGCTGCTTATGCAAGAAAGACAGCTGGATCATCTAGTGAGTTTGAATTGTCTTTCATTATTTAAATTATACTTTGTGTATGTCATGCTGCCTGTAAACACACACATTTATTCAGTTGGACTCCAGGAGGCAGCTGTGACTAGATTGATTTTCAACAACAGGATAGTATCAATATTTATTCAACATGCACGGGTTAAAGGCAAATCAATCTTTGTCAGTCCCATTTCAAATGAGGAGAAAGAGTCATTAAACTGGAGACGAACGGGCTCCGTGAATGACAAAAGCCTTCAGCGGGGATCCTCTGTTTTTATGAGATCATTAAATTGGAAAAGATACAACCATCTGAGATATATAAATTTCACACTGCGCCATAAAGTGAGGATGGCCATATCTTGTGAGGGTCCTCTCTTCCTCAGAGAAACATATTTGTACTTTTTTCCCTTTGCTCAGGGCCTCCATTGCTGTAATAACCAGGGTACTAAGAGGCCTCAGTACCACTAGAATATAGATTACATTACTTCAAATAGGGAAGTTTGCCAAATATGCACATTCAGTCCCATTTCATTTGCATAGAAAATTGAATAACTTAAGGTCGTTCACAGGTCCCATCATTTATCCGGTCTGCCTGAAGAACATGAAGTAGTTCAGTCTTATTGTGTCTCACAGTAATCTACAAACTATATACAACAAATATTATTTGATTTGGACACATTACAACTTTTTTCAACAAATATTTCCATTTCCCTGAGAAAGAAAAAAGAAAATTGTGACATGAATGATGTTCCTTTGACTAATAAATGTCCCTTTTTTGACATTCCAGTTTCAAAAGGCCTTCATGTTCAGAGTTAACAGTACATAAAAGTTGCATTTTATATTAAAAAAAGAGACTTAAAACAACAGCTTCAATTTGTTGCAAGCTACAGCAATTCATTTGTACATCATAGCACAGGGTTTCCATCTGATGTAGAATTTAAACATCAGTTTATCCATTGATATAAAAAATAGCCTGGCCAGCTATCCGGTTTTCTCAGTGTATTCAATACTGAGAAAACAGTCTGGAATTGGGCCGACTGCTGTGAAATAGGCATGATCTATTCTATACCGACCAGTCACAAATCTTGGGGGCATGTGTTTCACAACGAGTCATATGCATCAACTTATTTTCGTCACAAGTCAAAGTCAGTTCCAAGTCCGCAAATCTCTTCACAACTGTTGTCGATTGTTTGCTTCATTCAAAAAATAAAGGGACTGAATTACAGATTACACCCTGTACGCTCAAGTTTCTCTGACAAAAGCCTCAGGTTCGTCTTATATGTGATTGGTTTACTCTGCGCCTGTTAGTCCCACCGTCATGTTTGGATTCAAGCCCCATGATTCCACATGTATTTCTCATTGAGAAAGACAGATGGCTGGCCAAGCTACAAAAAAAAAAAAAAAAAAAAAAAAAAAACATGACAGTATGCAATAATTTGGTATGTTCCCCTAACGGGAACAAAGACACAATACTGTCTATACCATTGTAAAGGTTGGCAACCTTTGCCATCTAAAGAGCCATTTTAGGACCGGACTAGAAAAGAAAATCTGTCTGGAGCCAAAAGATATCCTGATGTGTTTTACTGAAATCAAAGTTTCAGTGCATTTACAGAACTACAAATAAATTACAGAACTAAAGAAAATGGCAAATTTGTCATTATTATGTTAAGTATACAGATTTATACCTAAAGAGTCATAAAATAAAAAGTAGTCTTGTTTTAGTATTAGTACTTTTTGATTAATTTGGAGTGTAGTTACATTTTTACTAGTGGTTGGCGGATCGATCCAAATATTGATATTATCAATACTAAGTTGGTATTGGTATCAAATTGGTATTAACCAGGTGAGATCAATACTTCAGTTTTTCTCTTGTACGCATTGCTGCGGATTCGATAAAGAGGGGACAGCCAGGTCGCTGGACTAACCGCTTCAATCTTAGTGCGGAGCAGGCACACTTTGCTTTACCTCCTTGACTTGGTATTGGATCGCTATCCAAATATGCAATATTGCACACCACTAATTTTTTTTACAACGGCACAATATCAAAATAAGTTTATGGTTGTGAAAACAATATCAAAATGTTTTTTTTGTTTTTTTTAATGTTTGTGTTTTTTGATAAACCCACACAGAGCCACATGAAAAGGCCCAGGCCCAAATGTGGCCCAGGAGCCACAGGTTCCCCACTCCCAGTTTTTACTGAGAAAGCTGCCTGGAGCAACCCTTCACAGCACCAAGGCTGAGCTACTCCAAGGCCAAATGATTTGATCGAGTACAATTCTCATCCAATCAACACCTAGAAGAAGACACACCTGAGCCCGATTCCCAGATTAAAGGCTCACAACAGATACATTTGTTAAGTCAGGTGCCATAGGACAGACAGTGGGCCCAGTCAGGTGTTCACAAAAGGCTGCTAAATGACCTACTAAACCCTGCTAATCCCCATGAAGTTGCAAAAAAAAAAAAACAGTCTTCTCTTAATACCTTAGTTCCCCTATTTTTCCATTTGTTCTTGCTGATCTCACATGCATCTGCTTGGGTAAACTAGACCCATGGTTTGACATTTCACAGTTTCCCAGGTGGACAACTTTAAAGAGATCAACCTGGCATACTAAGCGAAAGCAGCGTTACTTAATCTCAGAGGAAATGGAGAAAAAGTACTTTAAGTGGAGACCTTTTTCCTTCATGTTCTGTCCATCTTTTGTCTGGTACACTGAGCCTCAGTCCACATGTCTGACCCTGTTGAATTTAATGAGTGATAACCCAAAGAAATGAAACCAGGTTGCAAGATCTTATCCCCCTCAGAAGGTACTAAGACAGATATACATAAGGTAATATAATATATGAATATGTGTATATACACATCATACATAGTTCAGATTAATGGTGACTTACAGTTTTCCTCCAGAGGGTCATGCTATGTTAAAGTAAGAACAGGGCCATACAACTGACAGCTGAGCTGAAACATGAAAAACATAGCGCTGACTTATGAAAATGGTAGAACAGATTGCTTTGTTTAACCCAATGTCTAGTTCAGGAGTATTTTCAGTGTTTTTTTCCCTGTTCCTGATTCACTAGAATCAAGGGTTTTCTGGCCAAACAAGACACAGAAAAACGTGTTCATGCATTCATTTTCAGTAGGTTAGATTATTGAAATGGCGTCTAAACCAAAAAAAAAAAAAAAAAATCAATCAGGCAGCTGCAGCTGATCCAGAATGCTGCTGCCAGTCCTGACTAATACCATGAAACTGGCCCACATCACACCAGTCCTCAGATCAGTACATTGGCTTCCTGTGAAAGGATACAGTTCCAAATCTTACTCCTGGTTTACAAAGCACTGAACAGCCTTGGACCCAAATCCATTCCAGACTTGTTAGATCCCTATGAAGCATCCAGACCCCTGAGGTCATCAGGGACAGGTTTACTGCATGTTCCCAAAATCAGAACCAAACAAAGTGAAGCAGCATTCAGTAATTTTGCTCCTCACTTATGGAAAAAACTTCCTGAATACCTGAGGAAAAACTGTCAGCTCATTAAAATCAGGCCTGAAAACATTGTTTACTGCAGCATTCTCTTAAACTCTCAAATAATGTATTTTAATTGAACTTTAAAAATCACATTTGATGTCTATTTTAATGTTAATGTTTTAATATAATTAATGTCTTTTAACTTTCTCTCATCTTAAAATGTATTATTATGCATCTCCTGTGATGCATTTATGTTTTATGTAAAGCACTTTGAATTGTCCCACACATAAAATGTGCTATACAAATAAACTTTCCTGTTTAATGAATGCTGATTTCTTTGTATGTGTCACTGTGGTGCACTCTGAAGCTACAACTGAAACATTACTGCCAAAATGCGTAAATAAAAAAATGTATGTATGCATTGTATTATGCTATAAATTCACTGCTTCTGTGTTACTTTGTCTGACAATGTGTTAACTTTTGCAGCCTATTTTTTGATGCTGATATCTTAATAAATATATTGTACAAATTAAGGCAGAGCTTTTTCTGATATTTCCTGCACCAGCTTTGTAGCATAGTTGTCCCCCAAAAAAATTATTGATGCTGTAATTTCTCCCCAAAATAAAAAATATCTTCATATATCAAACCAGCACTCGTGATAAACATTATGGTGCCTTTTAGGTGTATTTTTTGGATTTTTTTTTGTTTGTTTGTTTCCTTTTGAAAGCATCATGAACTGGATTGAGATGGTCCACAAACTACATCTGGTCCTAAGGCTGAATTTCTGCAATGTGTGGTTTATGACCTTTCCACACTAATAAGGATAGTTTTTCAACAAATGTTCTCGCTTTCTATTTAAAAAAGTATGTTCACACAACCTCCATTTCACAAAATATCTCTGCCCACACTGTAACACAAATATGACAAATATGACCACTAGCACAAATGTGTGGACAAACTATTGTTTGTAGTGAACTACAAACTTAAAAAGACACTGCAGATAATATTGACTGTAGCAGAAACGCATACGCTTTATCATAAGCAAACAACAGCAACGTAAGGTGTAAACTTAAAGAGCACCTTCCACTAAAAATCACTTTTTGAGTAGCTCTTTTTACAATGTGGTGGGTCACAACAAGCAGTATATGCACGCACCACGCTGTGAAATTCGACCTAAATGGGTTTATTTGTCATTGAAAGGTCAACCTGCAGACAAACGAGTGAATCAGAGCAGGCCAAAATGATCTACGTCACAATGTCATAAGCCTCACCCAGAGCCGTGTATGGTACACCCACGGGCTCATCCCAGAGAAAGAACAGCGGACAGAAGCTAGGTGATGCATTAGCATTAGCCTACCGTTCAGATACGCTCTTCGACAAACAAATCGGAATTGGCTGTTCGCCTTCATCTTCATCCTCGTCTGATTCAGGGTCGTAGATGTATGGTTGTATCTCCAAAGACATTTTATTAAATCCACAAACTTTACGGACTTTCCATCAACAGATCGCTGTGGGTTGAACAACACTCAGCTGGACGTTTCCTTTCCTCTTTCTGTTTTTTTTACCCCCTCCTTATTTAAACCAATCAGAGGTGCCTTATTAACGCATCATGAATATTCATGAGGGACACAGGAGAAGCCAGTCATTCAACCACAGACCCTCTTCTAGCTTACAGAAAACAGCTTCAAGCAACAGAAATCAGACATTGTTTTTCACAGAAATGACGCACAATGCATTCAACCATAGTGGTGACACAGCAATATGAATGAAATAATGATAGAAGTTGACCTTTAAGTTACTGTATATGTTAACATGTTAGGATTTTCCACAACTCTGAGAAACTGAGTTCCACGCAGCTGCAGTAGCAAGCGGCAATGGAGCCATTTGCATGTGTGTTGCTCCATTCATACATATAAGAAAAACTATTTTTTAAGTAAAAATATCAATATTTGAACAAAAACCAAGTGTCCATCCACTGTCATTGATCCAAACTCCCTGGGTTTTACTGGTGAATCAGTGTTGTAGAAGATGACGGTGTTTCCACATTCCAATCACATACATTTATCCACTGAGTTTACATTGATCAGCCATAACATTCTGGCCACTCACAGACAAAGTGGGATTAATTCTGATGATCACATTCCAATAGGACCTGTCAGTGGGTGGGGTACAGTATATTAGGCAGCAAGTGAACATATAATGAAGTTGATGTATTGCAAATAGCAAAATGGCCAAGTGTAGGGATCTGACAAAGGTCAAATAGTGATGGTCAAATCACTGGATTAGAGCATCTCCAGGTCTTTCCAGTGTAAAGTGGCATGTGTCTACCAAAAGTATCTAAAAGAAAACTGAATCTCAGTCAAGCATCTATGTGAGCAGAACATTAGTACTACTAATCTAATATTGTAATATATCTAATATAGTCTAATATTGTGTAGGTCCTCTGAAGGGGTGTGTGGTATCTGGACCAAGACGTCAGCAGCACACCCATGAATTCCTGGAAATAGAGGTGGACCTACATGGGTCATTTGTCCAACACCTCCCACAGATGCTCAATTGTCCCAGTATTGGGATGTTGTTCTTTAGTCCATTTTTGGTCTGTACTAACCACTGCAGACCAGAACACTCTACAAGACCTGCAGTTGTGGAGATGCTGACCTGGTCATCACTGTCATACCATGGACCTGGTCAAAGTCACTCATTTTTCTACTTCTAACATCAGTTTCAAAGAATAAATGTTCACTTTCTGCCGAATATACCCAACCCAGTGAAAGATCCATTTATAATGAAATACTCAATATTGTTTCCATTTCTCCTGTCAGTGGTGTATGAAGATCTAAGCAATTCTGTCCACTCTCTTTAGAGTCTCCTAATGCCATTTGTTTCACCTCCACATTATCTTCTGGCTAGGGTTAACGTAAATAAAATAAATGATCATGGAAACAGCATGGGACCTTCCGATGAGGGGTTCATCTCTAACTTCCAGATATGGTTCTGTCTTTCTCTTTCTTCACTCAGCTGCTCCCTGCCTCTGCTCTTTGATGTACACAAAAACAGATTAGTAACTTGGAAACTTAATTTTCTCAATCATATCCTTCCCGAAGCCTTGAGCTATTCACAATTTTCATAATGCACAATTTCACACTTAAAACTCCAGCTTAACCATGAACAAAAGTTGACCTAGAGTTTTTGCAGTCAGCTGAGTATTTGCTGTATCAGATGTGATGGACTTATTTTATTACTTCAATAATGTAGGCTAGCCATTTAGTGGTTGGTGGTAAGTGACATGTGGAAGGAGAATGGGCAGAGGCAGGAAATGACGTGGTCCACATTTTTTTCAATCCATATTTACAAACAAAAGTGCATGTGCCAAAAAAAACTACAAGTGCAAAAGGGACTCTTTTGGCTGATGGACCTGGACACAAGGACAAGGTAAGTACCCACATTAAAATCCCATTCACTAAACACTTCTAAATCCACTAACATTAACAATAAACAAAGCTAAACTTAAGTATTTGCACATTTATATTGGACCGAGTCTGTTTGAAGTCTAATTTATGTCTCCCTTTGTCTCCAGGGCCAAGCAACCACCAATTTAAGTACTGGTGTCGCCACATCAAAACACAAAGAAGTCAGAATAATCAATGAACATGAATGAATGAATAATCTAAAATACAAACAACAAATACAACATGGTCTTTTACAATTCAATCAGTCACATAAGTCAATATTAGGTGTGTTTTAGCAAAGTTATAAAGACCACACGATTTGTCAATATCTGCATTAACATACAAGGATATACAGGAAATGTGCATATGTACAGTATTTACAATAAAAATTTCAGGGAAAGCATTATAATACAACGTACATATTTCCCTCATCAAAAAGCTGAAAAATAAGCCCTCATTTCAACCTTGCAAAATAAGGATAAAAGTGGCCTAAGTTTTGCACAGTACTGTATATACTAGCATTTGTCTTTTGTTTTTTTTTAATTAGCCTAGTAAATATCTGTTTAATAACTGGATTATTTACAGCACTCCAATCATGATCAGTTCTTGCATATCTGATGAACAATGATGGTAACTACTGACATTTTTCTGACACATTATGACAAATTGTTCTCACTTTAACAGATGTTTTGTCCTCCTAAATATAAAGATTTTCCCTCAGACAGACACTATGATTCACACCCAATTCCATTACCTCCCGACAGAGTTGTTAAACACATAATGGAGTCAGCAGTCCTAGAGATAACTAGTGGGCCTTCATTGCAAACAAGTCAGTGTCACTTCTGCTTTAGAATTCTCTTTATTCTATCAAGGATGTCTTCTAAAACAGCCTGCAGGCTATAAAGTCAGCAAGCTGGAAGAGTTTGAAAACCCACTTCAATTCAGTTGGGCCAATACACTGGGAAAAAAACTGAAGAGCAAAGGAAGGCTAGTCACACAAAACACTTATTTGCAAAGAGATGCAGGAGTCTCAGCATAAATTCAAAGTCTGAGTGTGTTTCAAGAAATGAAAGGCAACACCCTCCAGTTTAACTCTTCTTTCATACATTCAGTACAACTATCAGTATACAATTATTGAGCTTGCTTATAGCCATTTTTTTAATACATGTCACCATATATAATGTACCTGTTACTTTTAGTATGAGTACGTTATAAATGTGTTATCTGTCCTCATGTTCAGTTAATTCTTTTTAAAAAATATCGGTGTAAATACTGTAAATAATCCTTTGCTTTTGTACTGTCATGGCTCAATATATATCTATATTATTTGTTTCTTAGTTTTGTTTGTGCTATTATCTGCCTGTTATGCTGCATCTAGGCCGGGCGGTCATTGTAAATGAGAACTGGTTTTCTATTGAACTACCTAGTTAAATAAAGATTAAATAATCAAAAGTAATGCCAATTTTCTTGCAGTATGGATATTAACTAACAATTAAAGCTGGTGACCATCAGTCTCCAAGTTGAAATATCTTAGAGATAATAGTCCTGTGTTCTCTCCATTTCAACATTAAAATGCTGGGAGTAAAGAAGAAGCAGCAGGCTACTAAAGAAGAACAGAAGCCCCTCTGCCTCCATCTGTTTGGAACAAGCCAACAAATTAACAGCAAATAAATCACTTAGTGGTGGCACTATGAGAACCCTTAGAGGAAAAAGAGTGGGCCAGGGGATCAAAAACAACTGGCAGGAATATAATAATTACATTTCCTTGAGTTAAAGACTTGAAGTTTCAATGAAATGGGTCTCACATTTGTTTAATTTGTTTATCTTGTGAGAGCAGTACTTGGCGAGGACAGTCTGTCACTAATAGTTCAGTTACTAAGAATGTATATTTTAGACAAAACACAGCATTGAAGAGAGGAAAGGGGAGCAAAGGGTTAAATGATGATATAAGTGTTTTGCCTAAATGTTTCTTGGTTACTTGTGGAAAATACTAAAACGCAGACAGACTGATGTGTAATTTGTGTTATAACCTGGAAAAAATTCTAATAGGAGAAGGCTTAATAAAAACATGTACTCCTCTCATTTCGGCTTTCCCCTTCAGGGGTCTCCAAAGGGAATCAGATTAAATTATTAATTTGGCATAAGTCTTACGTCTGATGCCCTTCCTGACAACAGTCTGTATTTATCCGGGCTTGGGACGGGCACAATAACGCACTGCCTTGCACCCCTTGTGTAGCGTAAAGGGCCTTGCCCAATCCCAAAGGCTGGGATTTGAACCGGTAACTCAGTTGTGTAAACCACTAAACTATCCAGTCGCCTGTATAAAAACATATACATTCATTACATTAAATATATATCCTTTAAGTTTCATTTGTATTTTCAGGTAGGAGTCCTCTCCTTAAAGGTTATAAATAAAACTGCAATTGTGCTCACCAATACAACACTGTGGAAAGAAAAAATCCAGTGCAAACACAATAGTTCTAAAGCTGTGAAAATATCACATGCTGAATAACAGACCCACTCATGCCCCTGCAGCTCTCAAGAACTATTCTTATAACGTCCATTGTCATCCCAACTAACCATCCTTCTGTATCAATCAGCCTTTCTCTCATAATGTAATCTAATGTTGCAGCTGCTTCTGCGATCACAGCATCTTTCTGCCACTTTCCCTCTCCAGGACAGACTGGAGAGCGGCCCAACCCGAGTGTAAATTGATGCCTTACCCCCTTGTCCTCTGCTGATTGGACTCCAGTTCTTCAAAGATGAACACCTTCTGAGCAGCTTGGCTTGTGCTGCCAAGGCTGGTGCGCTGGGATTATGGTGATTATTATGAGGCACCGACTGCCTGCAGCAACTGATAGCCTGGAGGGAAGGAAATTAGGGTAAAATTTAACCATATTTCTTCAATGACTGAGACAAATGTCAACCTATTTTGGGACCTCATCCTATTATGAAGTGGTTTTACAATCAAAATTTGTCAAAAATATAATGCTAACCTAGAAATTTAGTCAGAAGACCAGAAATTACATGGAAGGACATTTTTTAAAATACATTTGCATCTGAAAAAAAAAAAGAAAAAACCTTAATATGAATATGCGTATCATCACGTGCTAGATATGCATCTATGACTATGCCTGCATCTATGAGATGCAACTCTATGTACACTAAATATTCCAGTGTTTTGGCTTCATCCCATAAAACACAGTGTGACCCAGTCTGAAGAACTGCTGGCTAGTTGGAGAGTAGTGACCCAAAAGTGTGTCATGGACTAATTCCAAATGTGTCATGAAATGTGTGGTTAAAAAAGCTTTTCAATTTATTTTACCACTAATAAAAAAAAATGGTAGTACAGTACAAATATGACCATGAATGTGTTAAATAGAGATTTGCAAACATTCACAATGAAAATGTAACATAAGAAATTAATTAATACATATATAAATAACAAAACAGAAAGCAAATGCAAGCCCAGTGTATTAGGCAGAAAAGGAGGACCAGGGTGTGTTTTTTTAAAAAAATAAATAAATAAAACCAGGTGTATAACACTCCGGCAGGCATAAAAGTGATGCGTGTCGGGGAATGTATTGTCAGATCCTGTTCATTACACAAACAACATTTTAACACCTTAGCACATGTATTCAACCATGTACAAATTGGGAAAAATAGTAGCTTAGTGGTTTACACTATCCCTATACCTGTAGCCACAAGGGGGAAGTGTCTCATTGTGCCGGTCCCAAGCCCGGATGAAAACAGAGGGTTGTGTCAGGAAGGACATCTGAGGTAAAAACCTGTGCCAAATCAACATGCAACTGCCACTGCCCAGTCAACCCCTGCAAGCAGGGAAAAACACCATCTTTTACAACTCGCTACAGCACTTTTCTAGGACAAATCACTACATCAAATTGTGTAAAAGTACAGACTTCACTTTACCTTTTAAGTAGTATCTTTCTAGCAATCAGAAGTGATTTTGAGAGAGAATTTCTATGCCTACTTTCGGTTTCTTTCACAGCTGAGACAAGCAGACAGGAACCCCCTGGCCATCCAGGCGGACAGGTCAGATTGACGCGCTGGTTGCGGCTGCAACTACCAGAGGTCTGAGGCTCTGTCTGCAGCCGCTAGCACCATGCTGCTAACATTAGCCACACAGCCTATGAGCTGACCAGTGTCCTGAGGCTCGGTCTGCAGCCACTACCACCATGTTGCTAACATTAGCCTGAGAGCGTACCCAGCTGACAAAAGTTCTGATCTAAATCTGGGGGAAACTGAGCGGTGAAGGGTAACTGCACTGCTGTAGCAAGTTGTTTGTCCTAGCAAGTTGTAAAAGATGGCCAACAGAGATAAATGCTTCTACGCATGCACAACTCACATTGTCCAGACTCAAACTTTCCCTGTACAACTGTCTACCTGCACAGAATGTAATGACACTAGTGCTACAAAAAATATTTATGTCTCCTAAATTTGGTTTTACATCTGCTCTTTACACACAAATGAAAATGGCATTTCAGTGAGGCTTTCTCTTGCTGCCACATAATCTTAAATTGTGCATGTCATCAGGACACGTCTAGGAACCCTCTAAAGTTAAATGATGATTCACTTCATTTTTATGAAAAATAGATCGATTAGCCAAAATTAGGCCGCGATAACATGAGAGCAATATATTGATAATTAGCACACCTTTCAGCAAGCTGTGCACCATTTTCTGGCCATGTTTTTCACATATTTCAACATGGACAACTAAATGCATCTTCTAATCTAAAATATTTAATACCTTTGAATAGATCATCCTATACATACATTTAAATAAATTAGGTAAAATGCAGTTTCTCCGCTTTTCACAATCATTACATATGACCCATTTGGTGGTTCAGAGGCTACATAGTGAATGTGGAAACACTGTCATCTTCTGCAACATTGCTTTGCCAATAGAACCCATGTAGATGGACCAATAACTGTGACTTTAGGTTCTTTTTACCTCAGTTAATTATGTATTTTGTCATAATTATGGCTCTGTTTTGATATACGGTACAATTTGAATTTACTGAAATCCTGAGGTTTGGTCAAGGAATTATTATAGGAAAATATTCACTGAAAAATGCATAGGAAAAAAAGTTAAATACTGATAAATCCCTTAGGCAAGGTTAGATATAGAAAAAAAATAATCTGGTAGTCACCATAAAAAATAATGGAGGTAGATAAGATAACATCAGATCAGATAAGACTTAATTTATCCCAACATGGGGAAATGCAAGTGTACAGACAAGACAGGTAGAAAAAAAAAGTGAAAAATTAAAATTTTTAAAAATAAATAAAATTTGGTATTTCTGTCAATATTTATGTAAATTTGGAATGAAATATTACCTTCATATTTGCATTCTGGTTGCATCTTACTGCAGTATGAGACCCTGCTGAGAGAAATGGACAAATGTCACCTGTGAAAACTGAGATAGCAGTGAAAAGTGACAGAGTTAAGTGAGCACAAAAAAATGTTTAGGAGTGATTAGAGGCTCCAAGTTCTGCATTATAATTAAGGTTGTTTTCTCCAGTGATAAAAAGCCTGTGTTTTCTTTTATCAGGTAAGTTAATTTACTATGCAAGCTGATAGTACAGATGTTCAGTAGTGTATGTACTGCGACTGCTTCATTATTGAATATAAGCAGATAGAAAGGACCTAAAAACTGCTCAGAGTACCTTCAAAGTTTTTTTTAAAACCAACATTCTTTTAATTATTTTCAAAATATAACAAGAAAACACAATTACATGTGCTGAATAAACAAATCAAAGCAATCCCACTTCCACCCTCACCCGTATTTGTTTCATTTCTTGGTTGGGGATCAGGTTAGTAAATTATACTATATTATTTAAGAAAAATATATAAATAAAACAAAAAAAAAGACCAATTGAACATGAATTTTTAACCCATTAAGACACAAACTCTCCATTCATTTTCTGACTTAAAAAGTTAAGTAACTGTTAATCCACCAATCCTATCAGTACATGTAAATAACTGTTGTAAAATGCAGTTTGTCACCTTTCATGATCAGATTTAAATGTTCAGAGGCTCCATAGTGAATGTGGAAACACGGTTATCTTCTACAACACTGAAATCACCAGTAAAACCCACGGAGTTGGATAAATGACAGCAGCTGGAGACACTTGTTTTTAAGTTCAGTTAATGACATTTTCCTGGAATTGTCCCTTTTTCCTCAATTTTCTGTTGTTGGTATAATAACCCTTGACTTTAACCGAAGCTTCAGCCTCTGCCTCACATTTACTATCTTAGGATAATTCACAAGTATAGGTCACAGTTGCTAGGTTCAGAAGGAATACAAAAGTAACTAAATAGAGTATGGAAAGAAATTGCTGGAGGCAGGAAATGAGCAAGAATGATACAATTTGTAGAAACAGATGAAATAAAAACAAAGAACAGATTACAATGACAATGACAATAACAATAACAATAAGCTGATATAAAAAGAAATAAAAGCTCATACAAATCCTACTGAGCACAGTATTTTTAGATTGTCCTTTTAGTCAGTTCTGTCAAAATTATTTTTAGGTCAGAGTTCAGTACTATTTCCTGGTAGTAGATTGAGTTACCAAAAAAAAAAAAAAAACTCCACCTAATCTGCACAACAATAATGGTATTATTGTACAGAACTAGCTAAAGCCAGTTATTCAAACTCTTCTCATACCTATAGCTTAGTTTTTAAATCTTCTTTTGTCAACTCACATTACCATTGTAGAAATATACAGTAATACGATGCATGCATGTTTTTTAACTCAAAATATCCTTTGTTGTAGATGAAATTAATTTAAGCCATGTAACACAAATATATTCCTCCTCATATCACTGAATGTTATTCAACCATGAAATTGATTGTGATTAATATTTTCATCCAATTAATTATTGACTTTTTAACCACTTTTAAACTTGTGTGAATCATGGAATGAAATCAAACAATGGTTTCTAATATTCTCCTTTAAAGTCATCCTTTGTGTCAGTAAAACCGTATCTGGGCTACAAGGTTTAGCATTACAAAGGAAAAGGTGTAAATCATCAAACTGTGCATTTAGCATTGAACGAACGTTACATATGGCAAAAAAAAAAAAAAAAAAGAAAAAAAGAACCAAAAGTGCTTCGTAATTCTTTTGGGAACTTAAATCTCATTTGACAAAGCCATACATCAAACAGGAATAGCTTTTAATTTTCTTATAAACAGTAAAAATGCCCACTCGCGATTAGCATTAGCATAATGCTAATATGCGCATGACGCTAGCATGTTTTCCTTAGCAAGCACACTTATCATAATAACCATAATTCACCGAGATGAGACACGAACATGACAATGGATAAATTCATGTGGCCCCTCAAGCTCGTGCTCCTATCAACTTAAAATAAATATTTCCAATTAGCATTTGGATAGTACAAATATTTATTTACAACACTTTTCTGAATCACAACTCACCGAGATGAGCCATTTGTTTCCATAATGTGCCTCTGACAGCCTTTCTCGTTCATTCTCATAGTACAAAACATTAAGTAACACGTGACCCCTTTGCAATTCAGAAGGCGGGACTAATATTTTTAACAACAAATGAGAAGGTCATTATCACCCAACGTGACCGTAAAAGCAGGAAAAATAAAGGTAGAAGAGAGAGGACTACAGTTTCTCTTTTCAAAATAAATGTTTATCAAAATAAAATGGTTCAAATGCATTAAAATAAATATAAGGAGAGAAATTAGGTAGTTTTTTTCTACTGGGTTAGAAAATTCCAGATTTTTACATAAGAATGCAAAATTACTGAGCATAATATTAGAATAAATTATGATAAATTACTAAGAATAGAGGGGGAAAAACATTTAGGAACTGCCATGATTGTAGAGTCTTTATGGGTTAAAATAAGATTAGATAAGATTATTTTGGAATAGACTGGATTAAGGGTGTAATACAACATTTTCAACATGGGGCTTCATAGTTATAGCCAGTGAATTATTATCATTCAAAGCTGCATCCTTATGTTACAGGAAGATTCTGACATAGATATATGACTGAACACTGAGGTTCTACCTGGTCTTGTCTCGTCTCCTCCCCCATGTTCCCTACACACGACTGTACGTCTCCCTTGCTCTTGTTTTGTTTTATAGATTACATCCAAAGGGCAGTTTCCCTAGTTTCTCATCTAAAATGTTTGTTTTTATACTTGGACTTGTTCAATTCTTTGGAGACACGTTGCACTGGCATCAACACTTGAAAATTGTCTGTGCACAACTGTGATAAAATACAGAAGTCAAGGTCTTCTCTCCAAATGTTTATTTCATACTTAGTACATATGTTAATGACAGATTATTGGATCAAGCTTCTGCTGAATGCAATGGTCAGCTGTAGCCAGCGAGAACATCTCAAGGAACACTGAGGCAGAATGTCTAGCTGTTTTGACCTTCATTGGATGGATTCAACTCCATGAATTGCCCAAAATTCCCAGATAAGGATTAAACATAACCACACATTTACCAACCCCAGGTAAGAAACAGACACTTAAGAAACAGGACATCAGTGACAATTCTGACGTATTTTGGTTATTTTATGTATGATTTCTATTAGAGCATTTTCTATTTCTTACCAAAACAGCTTCATTTTTATACTCATACTAAAAGAAGAACTGTTGAACTGTAATAAACCTGTGTGCTATTAAAACATTCAAATGATTTTTTTTTTCTTATTCCTTTTAGGACCACAATAAGATAGCATTTGATCATTGTCATGTACACACACACACACACACACACACACTGCTTGTATTAAGGGAAAAAACAAAAATTTTTTGGTTTTATGGTTATGTTTTGTGTTAGTTTTTGAGTAGTGTGCTCTGAATACAGTGGTAAAAATATGTACCAGTTTTACTTTTTAATAAAACCCTCACAGTGATATTGAACATGTGTTTATGAGGCTGTTTTTGAAAAACATGTTTACTCAATTTGGATTGTAAAAGTGGGACGTGACCATGGGAGAGTGTAGGGTCCCAAGGCATGGCCAGTAGAGAACCACTGAGTTATCTGGGTTGTGTTTAATACACAGAGTTGACTGTGAAATGGGCAAGAGGCTACATGGTGCAAACATTAAAAACAAAACAAACAAACAAAAAAATGACCAAGCCCAATAGAATATGCTGTTATATATTGAGGTCAGATTGTCAGAATGATAACAAAACAGCATGTAAAGATGATGAGCAAGAAGATCCTCAGTCTTATGATTGATAATGTGAAGAGTAACAACACTTTGTCCTAGGAAGAAGGCAGAAATGTTATATTTCAGTGGATTCCATTTCTAGTGTGTGATGCATTTCTTCACACAATCACTGCAAATGCACTCCACTGAACACAAAAGGACAATATATGCAGAATGACGTCTGAGAAAGTGCTGTGGAAGCTTCAACTTCAGCTAAAGTGTACGTGATGCATTAAAGTTGGAGTTAAAAGGAGAAGTGAGAAGTGTGGTGGTGTCTGGAGCAGTGACTCGCAAATGGTGTTGGGTCGCAAGTCCATTTTCAGTGGGTTGCAGACCTTTTCCTGGGCAAAAAATAAAGTTAAAAAACCAATCCAGTGCTTTATTTTTTAGACCCAAAAAGACTCAAAAGTTTCTATTTATATCACTGTGAAACTGGGCAATATAACAATATACTGTATGTCACCAAACAACGTTTCCTCAACAGAAATATGAGACATGCTCGATTCAGTTTCAATAGAATTTATTCATCCATGTTTTGACAGATGTAAAAATAGCCAAACATAATATGTACCTGTTTTATTGATTGGAAAAACTGTATAATGTTCTTCGGCATACCTGTCATGTTCAACCTCTGACAGAAAATAAATCATATTTGAATCAACAATAACTTTCTTATATCTTCACATCTAACTTATGAGTAATGGAAAATGTAAGTTTGACAAAAATAGTGATTTGATTTATATAGTGATACATATCAATATTGTCTGATATGAAAAAAATGATTGTGAAATGATATTTTTCCATATCGTCCAGCCCTACATCAGATATGGTTTTACCTACATCAAGGGTAAAAACCTTAATGTTTAATTTTTTGATAAGTCACTGAATACACTTTTAATTTTGCACATTTTTGGTTTTCTTTAAAATGGACCTAATTTAGTGTTGATATTGATCTTTCCAGTATTTCCCTTTTTAGCATCAGCAATTGCTGCTCAGATCGGTGTATCATTAAACTTGTTTTCTGTGTTGGTACACTGGATGATCTCAGGTTTTTCATTAAATATATTTGAGGTTGAGCTTGGGTCTTAGCTTTTCATTGAGGGGTGATAGTGGGTCCTGAAATCAGACCAGTTAGGAATCAATGGTATAGACAAAGGTATTTGGACTGAAGATGAAATATTCTACTGTGGATGGTTCAACTGTTGATGAAAGCATAAGAGCATACGTTTTGAGTTCACGTGTCAATGTGGGCCAATTGGATAAGATCTGACATTGCCAAATGTTCTCCTATTATTTATGACAATTCTGTGGGTTTCTTCACTCTGTTTTTAGGGAGTATATGAAGGGCTCTTTTCCAAAACATGTTCAAACTATATAACCATTTTCAAGAATTAAGTGTTTTTATTTCCTTTGTCAATATCACTGAGGTTTATGTTATAACGTTTATAATTGTTATGGAAATAGCAGATAAAATTAGCCTAGTTCTAATTTGTCTGACGGTATCTTAAAATCAGATTGTAAAAAATAAAATAAAAAATTTTAATTAAATAGCTTTTATAGCGTTTTGGAAAAGAGCTCTTCATATGCGTTTTGAGTTTAGTTATTTTGGCCATTGTTTTTGATGATATATACAATATGAAAAGATGTAACACCCATGTGTAAGTATCAAACTGACATGGCTTTCAGGCTCCGAACCCACATGCAAAACCTGGTAGACCAGGTAAAATACAAAATACAGTTTATTACCCCCACAGGAGATACAGAGTCTTAATTGTTCACAGTCTTTGTGCAGCGTCCGCAGACAAACTGCAGGGAAATCCAGGACAGTCCGCGGTCAGTGCAGGGG
>JAPSES010096462.1:0-20445 GCA_029822895.1 Maxillicosta whitleyi | reverse complement strand
GAAGAAAATTGGAGTAATAGCCTTAGAGAAATCTTCCGGACAAAGTTCAAGGCGGACGCGGCTTCGGAAACGACACAAACACATATTGCTCTGCACTTACATGGGAGCTAATAATAACAACATAAGGGCTAATAACACCAATAGGTTTTTCCAGTTATGTGGTTATTAGTTGCAGCCTATATTGAAAGCAGTCATAGTGCATTTTTGTATTTATATCCATAATTTTATAATTGACCGACTTTTTTCATTTGCAAGCAGTCCCTGAGTTCTCCAAACCAAGTACTGATCCTGAGTCTGTGTGAAGCGAAGTATGTAACATATGAATAAATACACCTACATGGGCCACTGGACTAAAAACAATAATTTTTTGCACAACGGTCTGATGGACTGTTGGTATCAGTTGTCGTCTCTCATCTGTCCGCCGTTCCATAAACAATTTGTCAAGAATGTTTTTCTCCAAAACCATCAGTCAGAATGACTTGATATTTTTGTGGAACATCTCTGGGGTAAAGCCTGCCAAGTTTGTTCAAAGAATTAGGGTTAGGGTTTGGACATGTTAAAAATCTGCATTGGTTTATAATGGGACGCATTTCAAAGTGCTATAACTTCAAAACAACAGTTGAAGATATTGATATAATCACTATTGGCAATAGTTAGGAAGTCACATATGGGCGTTCATGACCTCTGACCTTGAAGGGTCAAACAAATGTGATTTGATGTCTTTAAATATGCCATTGCACTACAGGACCCTATGTTCTATTTATTTAAATTCAGGAGAAAACAAGGGATTTAGCTGAGATTATTGTTTTTCTACACTGTGAACATCAGAAGCAGGTTATTGAGCAGATACATGAATGCATCCTTCGCATCAGGTGAATGATTCAACAGGTACGTTTTTAAATGTACACGCAAATGATGATATAGGTTTTTCCAAAATGTGTTTTGAACTCATGCAGAAGGCATGAATACCTTTTGTTTGTCTCGTTTTTGTTAATTTTTCATCTGCTTTTAACTGTATTCAGCCTGACTCATGAGCAGAATGGCTCCAGAACCGTTGAAACATTAATTCCTATTTCTTAACATTGAGGTCACAGTGGATGAGGCTTAACAGCATTTTATTCAACACTATTCAGTTCCACAGGGGTGTGTGTTTCCACATGATTCAAGGTGATAATCATGTTATTTAATATTGTTTTGTTGGTTCTGAACGTTGCTTGTACTTTATGTTGATCTGCTGGCTGTACTCAGTTTGTCTCCCTTAGTGATAATAAAGATTTGTTGTGCTATAATTTCATTTAACATAATTATACAAATAGGCTTGAGACACAATGTTATAACAGTATGCTCCATTTAACACAAATACAAATATGTTCAAATAGGAAGTTTTACAAGTAAATAAATTCTAGTCGAGCAGGAAAAAAATTGACGCACGCACGCACGCACACACACAAAGCGTAAGTAATGATCATATAACCTAAGCAGCCATGCTAAAAGTGTGCACATTCATGGGTCATGGTTAAGCTTCTCAAAATCCAACCCTTTGGATTTCCTCCCAGATATTTGTGTTTAATGAATAACAACAAAGTAAACAATGTCTACCTGTATGTGAGTGATGGAGTGTTGCAAATTCCCTTTAAATTATGGAACTTAGTTGATTAGAGCCTTATTTGCACAGGACTGACCTTTGGACCTCTGGTAATCTGGAAATGAACTCTGCATGTCTGTGTTTGACGCAGTGCATTCACACAGAATAACCAAAGTCTGTTTTTTTTTTTACAGTATGTATTTGTATACGAGCAAAGGATGGATGAACAGAAAGTGAATATAAAGTTTGAGATTGTTACAAACTGTAATTAAAGCTAAAGTTGTCCTGTGAAAAGGGGGTGAATAGTGAATATCTTTGCTTTATTGCAACATGATTAATTCACACTTAAAACAGCTTTGCTTCATCAGTACCAGTGCTGCCTCCATCATCGACCACTAAATAGGCAGAATAAATACAAAGAGGAAAGAAAGCGTGTTGCACATTTCACCAAATTAAAGAAATCTAGATTCACACATGCAGGATTAATATCAACTTTTTGCTGAATTTGTGAAACTAATTTGTGGTGGAATTCATACAGATTCAAAGGTTAAGATCGCAGATGACCTCCATTACATTATGCATATTAGTAGAGGTCCATAGTGTGTGTGTATATTGTTATTATTATTATTATTACTGCATGGACACACATAACATCTTCGCCAAATCTGTCTGCTCAGTCTGTTTCATACTTTTGCTGTAACTGTTTTATTTGTTTTTTGTCTCAAATAACATTAGTCTTTATAATGAGCAGCACGATGTGAACGATGAGCCTGTAAATGGAATGTAGTTATAGCTTTAAGACACAAGATGATGCTCTTGAGCTATAAAGGTTGACTATATTGAAGTCTTTTCTGTTTTTGTGTGTTTTCTGTGTTGTATCAGTATTTTATCCTTTTAGTGTGTGTTTGTTCTGTCTGTTAATCACATGGTTCAGAGAAGATGCTTATGGTCCATCTGATAGAAAAGAGTTTGTGATTAGATGACAAACGCCTCCTCTCTTCTTCTCCCCTTTTCATTTCTGTTTCCCTTCATTTCTCATTTCTCTTGTTTCTTTTCTCCTTTCCTCTCCTCATTTCTCCTCTTCTTGTTTCTCATCTCCTCTCCTCCTTTTTCCTCTTCTCTCCTCTGTTTTCCTCCTCTCTTCTCTTTTCCTCTCTTCCTTTCTCCTCTCCTCCTTTCTTCTTGCCTCTCCTCCTTTCTTTTCTCTTCTCTTCTCCTTCCTCCCCCTCCTTTTTCTTCTCTCATCTCCTCCTGTCTCCTTTCCATGCCTCCTTGATCCTCTCCTCCTGTTTCTCCTCCTTTCCTCCCCTCCTCTCCTCTTTTCCCCTCTCTTCCTTTCTCCTCTCCTCCTTTCTTCTCGCCTCTCCTCATTTCTCTTCTCTTCTCTTCTCCTCTTCTCCTTCCTCCTCCTCCTTTTCTTCTCTCGTCTCCTCCTTTCTCCTTCCTCCTCCTCCTTTTCTTCTCTTGTCTCCTCCTTTCTCCTTTCCATGCCTCCTTTATCGTCTCCTCCTTTCTCTCCTCCTTTCCTCCCCTCCTCTCCTCTTTTCCCCTCTCTTTCTCCTCTCCTCCTTTCTTCTCGCCTCTACTCCTTCCCCCTCCTCCTTTTTCTTCTCTCGTCTCCTCCTTTCTCCTATCCATACCTCCTTTATCCTCCTTTCTTCCTCTCCTCTCCTCTTTTCCCCTTTCTTCCTTTCTCCTCTCCTCCTTTCTCTTCTCTTCTCCTCTTCTCCTTCCTTCTCCTTTTTCTTCTCTCGTCTCCTCCTTTCTGCTCTCATCTCCTGCTTTCTCCTTTCCATGCCTCCTTTATCCTCTCCTCCTTTCCTCTCCTCCTTTCACTTCTCCTCTCCTCTCCCCTCCTCTCCTACCAGCTGCCTCCTGTATCGGTGCACACTCTTTACTGTTTAGGGAGTTTACTACAGTAGCATATTTAGACAGCTGTAAGCCCAAAAGCTCCAGGGAAAACAGGGTATGGGTTTTAATGTGGGAGCAGGATGGGATGGGGGTAGAACTGATCCATTGCAACTCTTTTCCTGTGCGGTTACTCCTCAGTCATCCATCCAAATGTTTCCTCTCCCTCTCTCTCCATCACCTGGGCAAGCATGGACTTGACACTAACCGTAAAGGAGGATGCATGAGGTTTCATTTCATGAGTCTGTGCATTGGGATTCTGTTTTGTAAACTGTGAAAGAGAAACTTGATTAAATTTCCACATATCAACAATACTTAAAAAGAACATACCCCAAAGCAAAGTAAACTGGCTTTCCTCAAAGTGTATTTAAGTTTATGATGTATTACTTGGCGTGCAAACATCCAGAGTCTAGATATTACACGCTTCCAAACACAGTTTCGCATCACTTTCTTTTTCCATCTCGCTCTCGTTCTCTTACCCACAAGATACTCAAATACACAGATATGGGCTTCCATGGCTTCAAGCAACCTATCATCATTGCACAAATCCTGTAACTCCATATGATACATAATTTGACATTTCCCCATGCAGTCACTACCCACAAACTTCAAGATGTGGAAAAAGACTTTTTTTAATGTACACAACTGTCATGTAGCTGCATCCGTAAACTGCTCAGTGTGTAATAGCCCTTAAACACAATGGAATCTAACTAAACAAATAATGGGATAATTGTATCGTGATATAAGTTAATATCAGTTTCTTTAATGACAGCATGTCAGAAGCTGTGTCTGGATTTACTTCAAATGCTACCATTCTTCCTCCGTATTTCACCTCTGCTCATATTTAGCCAATCTCGAGCAATGATGTCAGCTTTTTTTTTTTTTTTGCCATCATTTTGTGGTCATATTTTTCCCAGAAACTTGGCATATGAGGCTACAACAGCCCGATGTCCTGAGGAGGAGCCTTAGAACTCCTCTTCGCTGTCAAGCAGGAGTCTGAGGGGAAATTTGGATAGAACGATGGGCATTTTTTTGAGTCATGTTTATCTTGAGGCTTTGGTAAAAACCCATAATATGCGTCCCATGGGCCATATTTTCTTGTTGACCTACTAGTGAGCACTCTGCATTTGATATGCCAGTGGTTTTGGAAAAGAAGGGCAGGACGGCAGGCGCGTGAGTGCTCTTTTCCATATAGATCTGTGATCTGTTCAACGGGTTTGGACAGAATATCCAGTGAACTTCATGGGAAGAGGGAAGAGGGCTCAACGGTGTGAAAAAAATACAAAAGAGAGCTCAACAGAATCACTGTGCGTCTTCTTTTTCTACTTTCTATTGATTTGTGATAGATTTAACCTGATGTTATCATCTCCCATGTGACTTTTTGCACCACTGTTTCATCCTTTAGGTGTTTCCCACCTGATTACAGAAGCATATGGGGCAAGAATACTTTACTCCGACAGGCTGATGGATTGTTTCCTCTGTCTAAATGCGGGTGCTGCAGGATAAAACCCAGTTGATGTGTTGAAGTGTGATGGCTTGAAGGAGCTGTCAGCAGCCCCAGCACCATAGCAAACTTAGATTTTTTTGCTTATGCATATTGCATAAGGGCTTATGTCACATCTTTCATTTCACATTAAGGAATCAAGTTTTCAGTATGAGCTTTAAAAGGGGTTAATATGTTTTTCTTCTATGCATTTGATCATTTTTCAGAGCGATCAAGAGCGATGACTTTTTTTTTAGGAGTAAGGAAAAAAACAAGGGATTTTCTTATCAAACTGGAATTCCAAAAAAAAAAAAATGAAGAAAAGAAACTGGCCTGTACAAGCCACAGACAGCCCTCATCTGGGAATGAGTAATTGCTTGAGAACCTAATTGGATGAGAATAAAAGATTCAGTGAATTTTTGTATTGCTCAAGGGGAATTGGAACAATGTGCTGGAGGTGTCATCTGTTTATTCTTAATCATTTCCATATTTTAGGTCAGGTATAGGTCATAACAAGGCACTGAAGTACATACGTCCCCATGAACTCCGTGTTATTACATCATTATTTAACCAAGTGAAAATGTCAGATTTAAGAGGACACTCCAAGGGTTAAAGCCTCCTTTGACCACCTTTATCATATTACTATCACTTTCTCTGATCATCTCGGAGCCAAAGACAACACACAATACATTTTCAGAAATGAAAAACACATGTTACCGATGTGACTCAATTTTGGGGTTAAAAGAGAAACCTTAGCTGCATGTAGCATCTACAGGAGATCAGACACGTCTTTTTGTGGCTAGAAAAGCTTCAACTCAGTCTAAGTGTAAATACTGAGCGTTCACACATCATGAATAATAAGCTGGTGAGACAAACCAGGTGCCCTTTTTTATTTGGAGTTCCTGCTTGGTGTCTCTGCATGAAAAATTGCTGGTGAACTGTTGTGTCTCGTTTTGCAATTAAAGAGGTTAAGTATAGAGCCTGTTTCATGTCTGCAGCTCAATATGACCTGTTTTGCAGATTTGAACATTGTTCCTCTACAAATCTGAATATTGACTTTGTGTCTCTTGGCATAGTCCTACTAAAATTAGCTGTTTGATTGAATTACACTTCTTGTTTTGGCCTTGTTTTTTGTTATTATTATTTTATGCTCACTTCTTGCACTCATGTCCTTTCATTTTTCTTCTTCTTCTTCCCACAACATTTTACGACACGTTTTTATAGAGTTGCTGTGGATCCTTATATGACTATAGATGTCATATTTAGAGATCCTGATGGATGTTATTGCAGCCAAAAGTATCCAGTTTCATTGTGTTGATTACCGCAAATTACTGCTGCAAATGGCTGGAATATATTGCCATCATGACACAAGATTTCCCAGACAGTTTGCTGAACAAGCTGTCCAAGATTTTGAGTAGGAAAGTGGTGCTAACCTCAGACTAAAGTAAATTAAGTCGTATTTTTAAAGCAAACAGGTAATATATTAAACCCTTTACAAAGAAAAATATCTAGTAATCATCAGAAGAACTGCAGTTGTCTTGTTAAGAGCCTTTATGAGGACAGATTTGGTCGGAATCCAAACTTTGATTACCCTCACAGCAGCTCCACCGCTTGTTCATACTTCTGCCAAATCATGAGCTCTGAGCTGCGACATTTACTGCCCTTTTTTTCTTCGGAGTGATTGCGACGAGTTCAGGTACTCAACAGAACTCTTGGTCTTTGTTTTTTTTTTTGTGTGTGTTTTTTTTTTTTTTCCCTCATCGCACAAATCAGTATTTGTTGTGTTTCAACTTTTACTGGGACCAAGCAATAAATGAATCACTCCATAAAAAGCCACAGACTGATAAAACAGAAAGCTGTTGATCACCGATACACATGTTTCTTGATTACAGTGATTAACTCCCAGATGTTTCACTTCCTCTTACACTCTGACTTATGGCATTATGTCATAAGATAGAAAACACTATCTTAGGGAGTCAGTTGTAGCTTCATCTACACCCGTTTACAAGTCTGTACAAAGAAAAGATCATTACTCAAAAGCATACTTAACCCATAAAGACCCAGATCCCAAGTACCTTTTTCTCTATTTTTAATCATTCTTAAGTGGTTTATCACCATTTACTGTAATATTATGTTTTGCATTTTTAAGTGAAAATCATATATTTTGTGTCCATAGCTTTAAAAAAAATCTTACAAACATGTGGTCTGGTCACAATACAGGGGGCGGGGCTTAGTGTAACTGGTGGGTCATTCCATCTTTGACTCTTTCTTACTGTTGTTGGTATGTAATTGTCATTGTTTACCATGTTGGTATATGTGACTACAGTTAAATATATAGTATTACATGTGTTATATATCATTTGACAGTTATTGTGTGCAATACAAATTAGTTTTGCTAATCTGTTGTTTTTTTTATTAGTATGACTCAGAATAGATGTAACTTTATCATTAAGGAAGTGTCTTAAGTTGTATAAATGGGAGAGGGGGTGAGATGTAATAAGTTTTTTTTTCTTCCCACTCCTTTTCGAGAAGTACTTATTGAATTAGTTTTGTTATTGCTGATGTACTTACAAGATAATTTTTGCATTTATTAATTTTTTTTTCTTAAATTTGTTAAGTGCTTGGTGTATCTGCTCTGCTATTGGCTCTTTGTATTCATGAAATGTTTTGGTTCTTTCCTTTCTGCTCGAAATGAAAATAAATAAATAATATAATATAATAATAATAAATAAATATTTGCCTGTATTTAATGTACTGATTATGTAGATGTTCATTAAAGTTCAGACCAAAGTTGAAAGTTATTCCATCCAAAACAGAGAAAACTAATGAAAAATAAGATTTTTTTTCAGAAAAATCTGTCATTAACTGAACATAAACCAGGTGCCTCCACCCACTGTCATTCGTCATACTCCATGGGTTTTCAATGTTATAGAAGATGATGACGTTTCCGTGGTAACTACGAAGCCCCTGAACATCCAAATGGGTCATTTCTGATGACTATGAAAAGATGACAAATTGCATTTTTCATCAGTTATTTATATATCTTGATAGGATTAGTGGATCAACAGGTATTTAGCATTTTATATCAGTGAGTAATTTTGGTCTGTTTGGGTCTTTATGGGTTAAAAGCAAATGCACCGGGAAGCCGAAGCATGTTAGTCACAGACAGGAAGAAGTTAAGGTCGAAAAGGATGACAAAGGCAGGATGTGTGTTAAATGTGAACGGGCCCAGATGGACCAGTAATGTCTTCTGTTCAGTTTCACAGGACAATCAAGGAGAAGATGTGTTGTTCAACATATAACAGTGTCAGCCATGGAAAGAAAACAGTGCTTATGGCTGCAGTACTTGGAGTTAAATACATCCTGTTTGGGTTTTACATGTACATATTTAAATAGCATATGTGGACCCAACTGAAGGCCAAGTGATCCCTTATGGAAATCAGTATTTGGTGCTGCAGTTACTTAACTTGTTAAATGTCAACAGGATTTGGAGAAAAAAAAAAAAAGGATATTGAAATTCTCCGGCCTCTTTTGGGCATTGGATCAAGCTAAAGCAGGACATCACCTGCATGTTTAATGCTTTGCCAAGTAAAATATAGTGATTTCTAATTAGCTAATATTGCTTTTGCATCTGTTTTGAGGCACATATCTGTAGCTACTTGATATTTAATCCAACTGTTTTAAAGAACTGGCGTCCTTAAGTACATAATTCTGTCTGTAACATGCTAATTTATTCTTTATTTTAGTTTATAATATTAAGGTAGAGGTCTCTTTTCCTTTATATGTGCATAAATATTGATAGAAACAATAACAAGGCAATTGAGTACACTATAGAACAAGCAAAACTCGAGCACTTACTCCATTTATTTCCTCGATTATCTGTTTCTGTTTTATTTTATAACTGAAAGAATAAAGTTATAGACTTTTTTTGTCGACTATTTATATCAATTTGTGTTGAATTTTCACAAAAAAATGAAGTTTATTTTCAGTAAACTTGTTCTGAGAGGTTATAATATCCAGATGATGTGGCAGTATGGTCTCTATTTTAAAGCACAGGGTTTGATGCTGGGTAAGAGTCCATAAATAATCCAGGGCGCTTAGACTCTGCCCAGACCTGGATGTGGGTCCCACGCTCCCCAGTTTCCTTCCAGCCCACCTTGGCGGGCCAGTTTAGCCGACTCCAGCGGCTTTACACGGCTAATTTATGCCCATCCCCTCCTGTCATACCCTCTTTAAAACGCTGCAGTGGCCGAGCGTGGGTTAAAGAGGGAGGCGTGTGTTGGGGAAGTGGGGGGGGGGGGCACTGTTGATGCATAGAGGGACCGTGTCTGAGCGTTCACCAGAAAGCTGCTAAAACATATGAGCTCTTCTGGATGTGCTAATGGGAAAAGCTTGGTGCTGAGGACATATGAACGCAGGTTCAGGAAGCAGTAAATGTCACTGCTGATTCTTAATTACTCGCCCCGTTCCTCCTCTGCGCTGCCGGGTGCGAGAGGTTTGGTCAGATGGGATCAGATTGTGGTTACTGGCTAATTCAAAACATTACTATAAAATTATAATAAAATATTTTTGTGTATTTTTTTGCTTTTAAAAAGAAGCAGCTTGGACTTAAGTTGTATTAATCTCACAGAGGGCTGTCATGATACTGACATAGTGGTGTTAAACTTAAATATATAATACCTACTGAATGGATTATCAAATAAGATGGTGTACTGTCACTGAAAAAATATTAGATCACCCATTGTTTTCTTCAATTTCTTGTTCATTTAACAACTAAAGGTATATTAGTTTGGACAAATATAATGATAACAACAAAAATAGCTCATAATAGTTTAATTTCAAAGCTCATATTTATCCATTTTCCATGTTTTCTTGATAAAAAACAAAATCACTTCAGTTCTTACTTCAATATCTATGTCATTGTACTGACACAAACAGTGCTTTTCTTTTCTGTCTGTTTTAGTCACATGACACACACAGGAGTTAGTACTTGATTGCATAACCATTGTTATTGATGACTTTTGCTGGTCTATTTTAAATTTTTTTTGTGACCGTAAGAGGTATATTTATTTTATTTATTTAACCTTTATTTTAACAGGTAAAATCAATTGAGAACAGCTTCTCATTTACAATGATGACCGGGCAGGAGGTTCCATATATAATTCTATATTTGTTCTGCATTGAGGACATTTATCATGGTACAACTTTTAAAAAATATATGGATTTCTGCAATACAAACAATATATTCACATATTTGAAATAATGTGAAAGGTGGTTTTTTTTTTTTTAAATAGTCTAATAGCAATTGTATTCACTGTTGCCCATAGTGGTGGAATAATTTGGTTTTCAGACACCTTTCTCCTTTAATTCCTATTTACACACATACATCAGTAATCCCCTTTGACCAGGTACAATGATTATACATATACTGAGTCCTGGTTACATGTTATACATTAAGAATAAGTCCACAATCATTTCACAAGAAGACATAAAAATATTTGATTCCAATTTTATAAGCATTGTGATGACCATAAACAGTGTAATTTTTATAATATTTTAAAGCACAAACCTCACAAACAACTCTTAAAAGGTTGTCAGTCAAATCTCAAACACTGGAAAACAGATTGGTTAGTTTTTACACCTCGGTTAAGGAGTATTTTAATCATTTTGTCATCTGTCTGTCTGTCCATTCAACAATGCAATTCTATTATCTGAAGAATGCATTGAGATATCTGCAGCAAATTAATACTGTGGATGCATCTAAATTGCCCATAGGTGTGAATGTGAGAGTGATCGTTTGTCTCTATATGTTCAGCCCTGAGATGAACTGGTCACATGTCCAGGGTGTACCCCGCCTTCACCCTGTGGTAGCTGGGATAGGCTCCATGTGACCCCCATGACCCTAGTAAGGATAAAACAGGTTCAGAAAATGAAAGAATGAATGAATGCATCTTGGCATGGAGCAGAAGCCGACTGAAGATATGTGACCTTGAAGTACTTTTTGAAGGTCAAATAACTCATTTATAATATTTGAGTACTTTCAAATATAAATATGTATGTAAAAAGTTTTACACAAAAGGGTAGTAACTTTCAACAGAATCTTACACAAAGCTTAAAAGTGCAGCAGGTTATGTTATTCAGCTATTTTTATACAAAACTGGATAAAACTAACATGCATTAAATATGACACAATTTCCTGTAGTGTGTTCTCTGGGTAAATTAGCTACGTCTTTCAGTCTTACTTTTTCCTACTTTTATGTATGATGAATGTGTTTTGCGTGTTATAGATGCACGTCAAAGCTCAAGGCAAATTTCCCGATATGCACAATTATTTTGTGAACTGCTATAACTACAATAAGGCAAATATCTAATAATCGTGACAGGTGATGATTTTGGGAACATACAATATATTGATATCATGTTAACATCACTTATCCTTTAGCTTGTTTTTATAGCAAATGTAAAATATATTCAGTTTTATGTGCTGAAACAACTGTCACCGGATTTCCTGATCCACACAACTTGACAAGAACCGTATACGCAGCCGTGAAGCAAATCATTTTGTTTTTTATTCGTGCTGTAAAATGTTCTGGGACCAATATCCAGGCAGAACAAATGTCTTCCCCTCCAGAGCCGTGGGGAGTTTCTCTCCCATGCAGTCAGAAGGTCTGCTGCTTTGTATGCCAGCAGAGATGGGTCCATAAAGGGCCAATTTGCTGTTCTCCTCCTCCCTTTGTGCACATTATTTATCCATAGAATGGGTTTGTACACTGCACTGTTCTTCCTTCCACTTTAAACATGATACAGCGCCCTTGCAAAGGTGTGCTTATGGCGTTATAAATCTGTCATCTTCAAGTTACCACTGAATACTGAAACCAAATCTTGCTATCGCTCATAGACAAAGCAATCCAGATTTCCAACATTCTGCTGAAGACAAGTCAGTGAACATGAACAAGTAATGAGAAGTGAAGTGGGAATGTTTGGGATGTGGTAGAAACTGATAAAAAGAAGAAAAATGTTATGTTCAATAAAGCAATAAAGTATAATATAATCTGTAGGGAGTATATACTAGTAATATGGTTTATTCTATGGCGATGATGTGCCACTTTACATCTCTCACATCTGAGTTAAATTGGATTTATCTGATTGTTAAGGAATTATATCTTTATTTTAATCCTCAGGTTTTTTTTTCCTTTTTTTTTGAGGGATGGCGGCACATGTGGAAGTGTGGTTGATTTTCAGCTGCAGGTCATAAAATTCCCGTCCTGGTAAAACATTTTATACCGTGGCCCAGAAAGCTTTTTAAAAAAATGACTTTGGTGTAAATCACGCTGGGACACACATACGTTGCTTATGGGGATGGTGGGAGGCTAATGTTTATCCTGCTTGAACCAAATCAACATGTGGGAGTCAATGGTTTGAGCTCTTGAGTGGAACGTAATATCATTCCCAGGTAACTTTAGCTTCATTTATCTCTTCACTAAGAACTGAGGGCCTGTTAACTTTGGTCATCAAACACAGAGCAATCTTTTAATTTGTCGTTTTTATCTTATCCCAGGGGGGTTGAGGATAAGACCCTGTGTTGCAAAAGGAAAGCCCACTTACTGACCTTTCATGAGACTTAAAACACAATGTCATTTTACATATAAATGTGGGGATGTTTCTTGTAAAAACTTAAAGCTGCAGTGAGTGATGATAGAAGTAGTCTTGGTAAGTTTGTATTTGATATTAAAACTTGCAGTTACATAAATGTCACAAAATAAAAAGCGCCACTTGTAAGTGACAGCGTTACAACCCATTTTGAAAAAAAAAAAAAAAATTCAATACTTTGTGCAAACAGTAAGTATTCTAACATATGCTACAGTGGGACCCTTAAACTGTAGTGTTTTAAGTATGTGGGGAAAATAATAAATGCCATTTTTAATAAGCAGTTCCTAAAGAAATGCATGTATCTTAATGGTTTCAACCAATTAAAACTCAAAACACAAACCAACATATAGCCAGTAATGGTTACCAGTTAACCTACAGTTTAGAATGCTAGCTCTAGCTCTTGGTCACAAGTTAAAGGTATCACTTGAATGTTTCTCGCTTCTTTATTATAGCTTTTTTTTTTTTTTTTCTGCGGGGAAAGAAATATATAAAAGAAAATACAGAAAATTAGCTTATGCATGTGTAAAGTTTCTAATGAACCATGTTGTGCTTGGGAGCTGGTTGTTTTTTAATTCTAGTTGATGATGTTTCTACGTAAACTAAAATGTTGCTATTCTGTAACAATCGATTACCGTATTTTCCAGATTATAAGATGCACTTGAATATTAGCCATACTAAACTATAAGCAGCAGTGGACTTTAAGTTGCATCTCACTATACGCCGCAGGTGTCCAGGTGTTGTGACATGAGATATTTACACAGAAAGATGGTAAACAGAAAGATTATTTACATATTTATTTACATACCTTTACTACTTTGTTCCAAACAGTTCCTGTAACACGGCAGTGAAACGGCTGGTTAAAAAAAAAACAACAGAAAACTCATTGATCTCTATCTCCATCTTCCTCCTGCCACAGAAACCACTGAACTCCTCTTTTTCAGTGTATATACATATGCATTTGTTCATGTGTTTTCCATGATGTTAAGAGTGCCCCCTGGAGGCTGGTATCCCATAAAAAATATATAATCAATTTGCATCATTGTATAAGCTGCAGGATTCAAACCAAGAAAGTAGCTGCTTACTTACTGCGGCATACATCGACAGCCTGGCACAATAACTGATTTGCTTTGGGTCTTTGTTTTGCTCTGGGTATTGCTGTTTTAGTGGTCGGCTAGCTGACCTATGTTCACTTTCGCTAGCCTAGCATCAGTCAACTCTGATTTTGCCAACACTGTGTGGAATAAAAAAAAAAAAATTCTCTACACATTTCCTACACTCGGGCTGACTCGTAAATGAGGCCCAATGTCAAAAATTCCAGAGTATCACTTTAATTTCACTTGATTGCTTCTGCACGTATGCCAATGATCCACTGTAGAACAACACTCTCCTGCTTCCATTTGCAAAATAAAAATAAAAGTGACTGGCCCTGATGTGGTGCATTTTATTGATGAAGCCCCCTCAGTAGTGATGCACCACCCCAACAAAAGGCAGAGACTCAGAGCTGTTGAGTTCAACTGTGTTCAACTAAACAGACCCAGGTTTTTAAAGTCAGACAAGATTTGCATAATATTTCAATAAATGTACTTTTTGTGACATTTTTGTTTGGTGTGCCTTGGGATTTTTCTAATATGTGTCGTGGCTCAAAAAAGGTTGGGAAACACTGTTATATAAGATCCCAAACCTTCCTTCCCATCCATCTACAAACTTATATGTCCTCTAAAAACATATCACATGCTCTGTTCATTGTTCAATTAACATAACAAACAGACGCCTTGGATATACAGTAACTCGTCTAATCATCTCAACATTTCACTGTTGATGTAGTTGTGATGATTCTTCCACTTCCCAAGATCTCGGCAGTTCCCCTCAGGTGTAGTGGGGCTTTTCGAAATTAGAGAAACGATGGCCAAATCTACAAAATACAACCCAGGAATGAGTGACTGCGGTCAATCTGTTCCCTGGATCTTCTCTACATCTTGCACGCTTCTTTCATGCAACTCAATATCCAAGCAGCTCTTGTGTGAAATAACAATGCAGTATATCGTTTTTTCTCACCTCATCGTCTTCATAGATTATTGTTTAAACTGACAGGAGACACCTCCAGCGATGTTGTGGTGAGGAACTGGCTCCAAGTGAGTGTCAGTCATACACATTAATTTCCTCCTCGGGTGTTTGGTTTTAAACTCTGGGCACATCATCGATGCCACAGTTTATTTTCTGTAGTCATCCATTTGCAAATGTGAGAAGGATTTCTTGTGAAAGCAAATATCAGAAAGTTATGGATTAAGGGTGCATGGGGGTATAATTTCTGTGTAGGTCTGTGAAAACGTGCACGTCCACATCATTCCCCGCGAGCACCGCAAAATATACTGGTGTTAAGTGGATGATTGAGTGTGTTTTTGTGTGTGTGTGTGTGTGTGCAGGGGTGGTATTTTGAGATAATTCCCCAATTCACACAGTGTTCAGACATTTACCACTACCAAATCAAACAAGGCAGGTCCCACACTGTCTGCACCGGTCTTCAAGATGCAGAAGTGAAAATGTAAAACTGTGTGTGCACATGTGTGTACTGGTTAAGTGTCAAGACATCCGCTCCAGTGTTGTGATTAGGGTTGCTGACTATTTGCTCTGGAGTGCAGCACATTCCTCTCACCCTTAATTGATAGCAATTATGTGGTTTTTGATTTGGTGTTTGATTGGGAGGTGGATTTGAAGTCTTGATTTGAAGGGCACAGAGTTTTTATTGTCTTTGGAACGTCAGAGTTGAATGCCTGAATGATAGCCTGCTACCTTGTAAGTCACATTACGGGGCACCAGTGGGTTGGCACTAACACTCGCTGCACTATTTTTAATGTTCTGTTTCAGGTTTTGTTTTTGAGCCTCGCAGTTATAAATTAAAAGTGGAAAGCTCAGTGTATAGTACGGTGTATTCCCCCTTTGCCAAGAGCTGTCGGTCTTACCAGTTGTTTTTCTCTACAACCAGAGGAATTGTCCCTCCAGGGGACACCTGGCTTGTTCCCCACCTCCACAGTGCAAATGTTCTCTGACTTAAACTGCCAGATGTTATGAAAGGCTCTATTGAAGCTCCTTTTAGACCCCTTTTCTCATAAAGGAATAGAAATAAGTCACCATGTCCTGAAAAAAAATCTATCCTGATAGCTTTGTTGACCAGACTATGTCATCTGATTTACATGGGGCTTTCACATGTAAACCCTCAAAGACTGAAGCACAGTTAAGAGCTGAACATGAGATGACGAGTCTGGTGGCGTTGTGCATTTGAAGGCAGCAGATCTTTGCATGAATTGAAAAACCTGTCGCTTGGGGTTTTTTTTTTCTAAACGTTCCACAGTATGACTGAGAATCTTTTGACTTTTCCAAAAAAACAGGGCTGGCAATCAACGTAGCGGACTGATCCAGAGGTAGAAAAGCAAAGAAATGAAAAACAGGGACATGAGTGAGAATTGTAGAGAAATAGACGGAGAGAAAAGCGAGCACAGAGAAGAAGAAGAGAATTATAAGAGACAGAAATTTGAGATATTTGGAGAAGACATGGAAAAAAAATCAAAGGAGGAAGAAAATTGGTTTACACTTGTTGTCTGTTTGCCATTATTCCTTCTCTTTAACTGTCTAATACGCGCACACGTGTGAAGTTGTGAAGTTGCAGCTGGCCCAGCTCCTTGTTTGAACTAGCACGCTTGACTGAAGCCCATTTATTGATTGGCTTGTGTGCCAGACCTGAGGACTTGTGGGGCTTGGATCCCCCCCCCCCTCCATCCCCATCTCCTCGATTCCTCCCCCCACATTCATGCATCGCACACACAAACACGCACTCGCACTCCCAGTCCTTCCCCTTTCCTCCACTTCCACAAGTTACTCTTAAGGAACAAAGTGTGTAAGTCAGAGAGGAGACGGCAGGCAGACGGGACACACGGGGACCCAGAGAGAAGAGCATCACATCAGGCTCACATTAACAAATACAGATAGATCGGCATGGAGCAAGACTTCTCATCTTGCAAGCTCCTTGTGACAGCTCTACTCATTCTGGTACAGTAGCATTGACTTTTTTTCCTCCTGGTCCATCCTTTTGAGACTTATTTGTAGTTATATTTCTTTTGTTTTTGCTTGTATTCCATCAGTGAGCCCATACTTTCATACTTGCTACCTATCAGAAACTATGTGTTCTGACTGATTTCGTCACTGTGCATATATTTTTTGAATGTGACTTTGCACCATGAAAACATTCTCTATAGATTTTTCTTCAAAGCTTTAACAAAGCAGTTATGATGACTATTCTATTTTCTTCTATATTGTGACTAAGCCTGTTCATTGATTTTGATGCGACTTAGAAAAGTAGACCTGTCATGCATGAGCAGGTTGGCGAGCTGTTTTGTCTGAGGTTAGGGCTCCCTGTTACATTGTGGTGCGATGGCGAGTACAGTGCCGTGCACTCCTGCGCAGACGACAAGGGATTCAGCAGATGTGCAAAGATCATATGTCTTGCCAACTGAAAAGGCCATCTATGTATGTATATTGACACAGTCTGCAAAAGACGGCACCAGAGTCAGGTTTCTTTCCCCTGTCGAGGAGTTTTCCATCTTCAAGGAAAATGTCCTCCGTCTCTGCTGCTGACAGGTGACTTAAATAGAATCTGTCCATCAGAATAACATAATCTGGAGATCAGCGGTCTTTTATCATACGCTCATTTCCTCTTTTCCATTTGCTGTGATGCGTGGCTGTCAGGGGTGCTTTGCAGTCATATGCTTGCTCTGGTTCTCTATTAAATCAAACAGTAAATAAGCCAAGGAAAAGAACAGCCCAAATAATGAAAACGCATTTGTCATACTAACTGTTAAGGACTCTAGTCTTCTATTAAACAGACAGTAAAAATAAATGCAGAACTAAATAGAAGTGCATTTGTGATATTTACTGTTAAGGACTCCAACACCTTCAGTTTTAGCGGATCTGAGGTAGCGCTGTGAGCCGGTTGTAGGGTGTATCCTGGATATAAAAGGGTGCCTGCTCTCTGCATGAGACCAGGCCAGTGCAAATAAAACCCTGGAGGGATCAGAGCAGGAGAGGTGGGACTAAAAGTGATGGAGGGTTAGAAAGCATCCAAGTGGATATCTGAGCCATTTGATTGTTGAATCCAAATCCCAGCAGGATGGTCGTCCGACTAGTGGAGCCTTGCGTTAGTCTGCCTCTATTGAGAACAATAGCAGCGCACTCAGCCAAACAACCTATTATTTCTCATCTGCATCACTCCATCCTTCATGTATTTCCCTTCCTCTTTCTTCACTTGCCTTGTTATGCCTCCAGCTCCTTTGGCTTTGCAACACAGCTCCCAGTCGTAATTGAGTGCAAAATTCACTGATTGCTTTTCAAAGGAGAGCTAAGGTGGTGTGCTAACCGGCTGCCCAGAGAACAGTTTGTGTTTATTTACTATAGATCTAAACACTGAAATAGTTGGCCTGTGCAGAAAGTAGCGCAGATGCCGATATGTTTGGCTGTATGCTCCGTTGGGCCTGTGTTTAGGTCTCCCCTCTGCTGTTCCTCAGGCATCATCAGCCCTGACAGCCATTTATATCAGTCCCCATGCACTTTTAATAATGTGAACCCACCGCCCGGCTCCACAGTGTTCAGTACAGCATGGAGGCTTTTGCTACTGTGACCAAAGAAAATAATCAGAGTGGTATTATTACCTTGTATCTGCTTTCCTCTGCAAGGTCCATTCATCTTTGTAGGTGAAGCACAATGCCATGCTGTTGGAAAAGCAGGTCAAAGAGGTCAAAATAACTTGGCGAGACCCTGTGTTTTTCCTTTTAAATCTTACTGCTGTGTATCTCAAATGCAAAAGTGGACCTTCACTGTAAACTACTTGTCAGCTCAGTAGGCATAAATCTTTTTAAGAGCAGGTGTTACACATAAAGTTCACACGCTCCCTCTCTTATTCGGTGTGTTGAGGGTAAGTGGGCTTGCCGAAGCTGACGTTTTATTCATAATCTGCAGGCTCTGGGATTTTTTAAGTCACTGTCAAAAACTCTGTTGGGCGTACGGGCGCTAGCTGCTGCCTTGGTGTATAGACGACATGGCGGGAGGCTGTCTGAAGTGCACAATAGATGTCTTCGAGGTATTTTTGCATCCTTAAATATGCTTTCATGGTTCACCCAATCCCAAAAAGACTGCCTATGTCTCCTAGGTTTCTGGGCGGGATATAATAATTTTCTTTTCATACCGATCAATTCCTTTTCATAGCTGGAAAAACTACCTTTGACGTTTGGATTGTTTTTTTGGGTGTGTTTGCACCTCCAAAGTATTGAGGCACATTCTTGCTGCCATAGGAGGTGAATAATTTGTCCCAGTGTTAGTTCCAATCCCCCCGGTTTGCAGAGTCTTTTCATTTTTTTCAGTTTTCATCCATTCAGCAGGACTCGGAGCATTTTTTTTTTTTTTTCTACGGCCCTGGACTCACTGCCAGCTTTTCAGAAGCAAACCTCCACTGAGTTAAGCTGCCCTTGTTTTTAGAAAGCAAAAGCAATCTATTTTCCTTCTCACTTCATCTGGGTCTGGTATTCAGACAATGCGGCTCTCAAACTTTATTCAATCAGTTCTGCAAAGCGAACGGAGAGGAGAGGCAGCAAAGAAAAGCCAAGAGAAAGAAACGTAACTCATGTGAAGCTTGAAGTGCCACCCTTATAAATAAACACATTTCTTAGCACAAAAAGAGTCAGATTTGTTAAATTCTACGAAAAATACTAAAGACCTTGAAAGGTAAAGTTGATATGGACGAGAGTGTTGAGAAAGAGGTGGAGAGGATCCTCATTTTTTGGCTGTCACTCCACATCTGAGCTGCAAATTGTCCTTGCAGCCACAAAATTAATCTTCTCACAATATTGATTTTGGATCAAACTGTAATACCTCCGACTCTGCTGCCAAATACACTAAGATGCAATTAAGAGAGAGAGAGGTGCACAAGTGAGGCCTGCAGCTTAAGAGGTATCCCATGAAGTAAAAGATGAATCGGACGTTTGAGAAGTGCACGGGGGCATAAGTCGAGAGCTTTTGATTACTTCCTCTTACCAAATCTCTCATCCTGTTGCATATGCTTGTAGTTTGTTCTGAACTGCTCCTGGAATTAAGTTCAGACTCACGGTGCAGGTTTTTGGGCCTTGCAACACAATCTGATTCTAGAACAAATCAAAACATACATGGCTGATAAATATGCATACATGTTGCTCCCATTATAAGACATAGGAAGTTGATTTGCTCACTTTTAGCATGTTAAATGTTTGCATATGCTCTGGCAAAACACTTAAACAAACAATCTAACAACAGAACAGCATCGATTCTCATTTCTTCTACTGCTGCTGATGAAGAGAATCAGCTGGTAATAGGTGAGATTGAAGTGGGACTAGTTTAGTGAACACAAACATCGTTTTTTACATTATGTTTCTCCTCCTGGTTTGCAGAGCTCGCGGACGGCCCGATCAGAGGAGGACAGAGACACCCTGTGGGACGCCTGGGGGTCGTGGAGTGAATGTTCTCGTACCTGCGGAGGAGGAGCATCCTATTCCCTTAGACGATGCCTCAGTTCCAAGTAAGACTCCACACAGCCAGGACTCACCCTCAAGAATGTAAGAGGCATTAATAACGCAACAATGTAAAATATTATATTATATAGACTCAAAAAATCCACTGTCAACCAAACAATTCATCCACTAATTCTATCAATACATGTAAATAAATGGTGTAAAATACAGTTTATCATCTTTTCATGGTCATCAGATATGACCCATTTGGATGTTCAGAGGCTCTGTAGTTA
>JAPSES010096440.1:0-20451 GCA_029822895.1 Maxillicosta whitleyi | reverse complement strand
AAAAACATAAAATTAGGTCAATTTTTGACCCCTGTGACCTTGAAATTAGGTCAAGGTCAACCATCTTCCTTTCCGCCTTCCACATGGACCCAAAGTACAATCATGCAAAGTTTGAAGAAAATCGGAGTAATAGCTTTAGAGAAATCTTCCGGACAATGTTCAAGGTGGATGCGGCTTCGGAAACGACACAAACACATATAGTTCTGCACTTACATGGGAGCTAAATAGTCAAACTAACAGGATGGACATGAGTCAAGTGTTGTAATACAAAGACACAGAACAAAGTGTAACTGAGGGTAACACATATAAACTTTACATAAATCGTGGACAAACCCATCTGTGGCATCACTAGTTGGATTGCGAACTAATTGTGAAGCTTCAAGATGCATGACATGGCCATCACCGTGTTAATTTAATGGAAATAAGTGGGCAGAGCTGGAGAATGACTGATGGATAAAACCAGAACTTACTGAAAACACCGACCACTACCAGCAAAGTCACTGTAAACACTGTCAAGTCATTTCAGCCACTAATCTACTGTTGAACTCTTGAATAGTTGAGTTTGAAAGCAGTAATGTCAAAGTTGTGAAATGTATCGACACACTTTCGACCTTAGCTATTATTAGCGGGGCAGCTGTCTTATCATATATGAATGTGAACAACATCAACTAATGCAGCCGAGTTAGTCGTGGTATTAATTAAGCTCGGGTAAACCTCGTGACAATCTGCTGATGGCCATGTTACAGTAAGTCAAGCAGACTGTGAGCAGAGCTAAATATCAAGAAGAAAAATGAGGTTTATTCAATAAAAAGAGCTCTGAAAGTCCAATATGACAGCCGACTTACGCTAGCAAAAACAAACAGCAGGAAAACACTGATGGTGATCTCCTGTCAATCAGTGGCCACTCTCATAATTGTGCATAGATGTAGAATTTACAGTTTTTGTTTCGGATATTTTAAACAGAAGTAGATTTTTCTATTGTCGCAGAGAAAGAAATGACCTATAGGGACGACAACTGTTTTTGTACCAGGCTGTAGACGTGGTGGACATTTTAAGGGATCAGTCCCCAGTAGGTGTTCAGCTCATTGGTTTGAGGATTGGTAAAAATGTTCCAGCCCTAAAGGTTGCAACTCCTTTATAATAAGCAAACCAAGACACGGTTTCAACTGGGAGACAGACAGACACAAAGTAATTACTGATGTTTTGAACAAATTTTGACCAAACTATGAACTCTATTTTCATTTCCTTTCTCATTTTCTCACTCATTTACTTCTAACAACCAATTAATGTACAGCAAAAAGTCCAGATGCTGAGCAAACCTTTGAGTAAAGAGAACCCTGGGATGGACGATCTGGTAAACAGAGAGGTGAAACAGATGGTGAAGGTGAGGACAAGTACAGAGAATCACAGGTCAGGTATCTCTGCCGCACCTCTGAAGTGGTTTTTCATGTTTGTCTGGGAAATATAGCAAAAAGGCCCCCCAAAAAAACGCTCTATCCCTGAGTACTTATCTAAAAGGTCACTATTTGGAGCACGACAACATTGTGTGTTAATGGATACTACTGTTGGATGTGGATGTATTGCGTTGGTAGGACACTCTATGAAAGCAGCAAAAAAAAAAAAAGGATTCTGCTTCATCATTTCAGGGTCTCCAAGCTGGCCGTGGTAACTCATTATAGAGCCACTTCAGAAACAATGTGAATATAAACCATTATCAGAGTTTGTGAAGTGTCATACTCTGCCAGCTGTAGAAAAAAACAAACAAACAAACATCGCGCAGTTTCATTTCCATTTCTCATTGATATGCTAGAAATGTTCTGTTTTTATTTTTATTTTTGCCTTATGTTTTCATGTGACTTAGCTGCCATCCTTTGGGGTCTTCCCTTGCAATGACACTAAACACAAAGTGAAACTTGCTGGAAATACAAACCCCAGTCGGAATCAACACTGCATACAAATCCATATGTGATTACAGCAGCTTTGTGCTTTTTATGTTTATTATTACTTCATGACAAACACTACACACAGATTAAAGAGTAACTGCGACACGGGGAAACTGGAAATAGAGGTGAAAAAAATAAAGGAGATTCAATGGAGAGAAACGACAACAACAATAGCTCTACTGGAAGCAACAACAACAAAAGGCTGTAAAGGGACTAAAGAGGCTTAGAAGCCATTTGATCAACCACAAAGCTGATCAGCAAAAATATGTAGTTTTGTTAGGGATGACTCACAACATGTCTGCAGTGAATTGAACAGCAACAAGCAAGAAGTTGTTTCCACAAAGCACTAAAAACCCATCAGCATAGTCTCTTATAGATCACATTAAAAGGCTACTGTTTACATTGATGAATATGTTTTTGTTGAAAATCAATGAAGCATTGTTTATAGGCATCACACAGTGTTTACAGCGTGCATTCTATATGTGCAAAACATTAACAAGCTTTGCAGTGGGATGTTTGCGTCCGTAATTTAACCACTTAATTTAGGAAATGTACATCATTTAATTCAGACGTATAGGAGGAGATGCAAACACAACATCCAACCAAATAAATCAACCAAACAATCTTATACTCCCCGTAGTGGGATGTTTGATGGCTTAGCATCCTTGCTGCAAAGGAAAAAACACACAAAACTGACCCAACACAGTTTTATTTTGTTAGAAAATAACTGGTTTTCCTATAGTTATGTGTCATAGAAGTGTGAATCTCCAGTGATTTTAGGATTTGTTTTAATTACTATTCACCAGACCAGGGGTGGCAACCCTAAACAACCAAAGAAAGACTACATATATCTTTTTTTGTATGCATGTTGTGCCATACATAAAACATAACATCTAAAGCAGTGCGTACAGTGGTAAAGTATTTATGGAAATGAACCATAAGTCCAAGAGAAATAAATATACAATCAGAATTCATTTAAACTGTTTACATACTTGGCATGTTTCAGCTATCATGTGAGTTGGTGTCATAGCTTTAGTAGTGAATAAGAAATAAATGTGAAAGAGAGAATCTAAAGTGGGAATAAGTGGAAGATTTGTCACGTTGAGGCTTGATTATGATATACTTAAGAGAAAACATGTGAATGAAGTGTAAAAGGGTGTGTTTCAAGTTCATTATACATGTATTTTAATTTATATATTTATTTTATTGTCTTTTTTTTTTGTCTGTATCTCCTGCAGATGGCACCCTAGACAGCCGCCTGCATCGCCTATAACCAGAGCCGTAGTCATATCATTGCATTATTAACATTCACGTACACATTAGGGTAATTTTCACAGGGTTTGAGGTAAATATTGGTTAAAGTTCTTGTTATTTAGTTCCATTTCTCTCACACGTTCCTCTGTTCTATCACCTCTACTGTCAGTGAAGCTGGACAGGAAGTCGAGACTCCTGTTGGTTTTTCCAAATGTTGATTCACAGAAGCATCTTCATTCATCCCTCCTTTTTTTCTTAACCATGCTGTGCACTGTCGCATACAATTTGGGTCCACAGTGAATGTGTTCCCAAGAGTGTACTCTTGTGGGGGTCAGCCCCTAGTGGCCACTGAATGGCAAAGTTTTTGGGACAGACACATAGATGGACGGACAAATAGCTGATCCCAATACCCTGTGGCCAGTGTGGGTGAGGGTAAAAAAGTAATGAACTAAAATTAAATTAAAAAGTCATTCATGTTCCCAAAGCCAGTAGAGGGGTGAAAGAGCCGTGGGTTGCCACACCTGCACCAGACAATAGTTCAATACACAAACGACAAGTGATGCATTTCGGTCTATTGTATTCTTAATTTTTTTATATTACTGCACATAACCAGTATCTCATCAGCTAATACGAGCAGTCAGAAAAAACTCAACTCCCATTGATGGTTACCCTTCAAACTCTCAAATATCTGGCCTTCACCAAACTCATATACTGATTTAAAATGACTACCTTTTGATCAATTAATCCTATCAATACACGGAAAGTACTTGGGAATGATTCACAATCATACAATGCATTTTGACAGTTTCAGAGAGTGGAGGAAGGAAAAGACCAACAAAGACTTTGTGGAGAATGGATTTGCTTCAGTCAAGCGATCCGTTTATTTGTGCACAAATATGGAGGAACTGACAGACAAAGCTTCGCTTCTTTGTAAGAGTCAGTTCTGCGTAAATACTGGAAATCAGTCTATTTTATCGGGATATGAGAGCTCTGTGCTGAGCTTACATGGGATTGGTCAAAAATGTCATATGGTGCTGTCACTCAGTTGAACATAAACAGAGTATAAGTCCTTAAGGTTATTCTGGGACAATTTGAGAAGTGAGTCTTTGTTGTGACTAACAGAGCTGTCAAGGCTGAAAATGCTCGAGACAAAATAGTTTAACATGTCGTTTGGAGAAACTGACAGAGAGGAGACATTCATATTTAGACATGTGGTTGGAGACTAAATATGAAACTGAAGAGTCATCACAGGTGTCTAACAGAAAAGCCATGGTCAAATACTAAAATTCAGTTTTTACAAGAGGCTTCATATTAAATGTGGAACCACTGTGTTCTTCTACAATATTATTTCACCAGTAAAACCCATGGAGTTTGATAAATGTTTTATGTTCAATTAATGGTATATTTTGCTTAAAAAGTCACCTCTCTATTTTGAAATAAAATCAGAGAGAGAGAGGCTTAAACAAAAAGTTACCCAAAACCAGTGGGAACCAGCTCCAATCATTAGATCTGTAATTTTTTTCCCTCCTAATACTGATTTTACATTTATTTGAGTGGTGCCTAGAACCACTTGTCCACTATGACATTAATAAATCTATGGTTATGGGTGCAGATCCAGGCATGGTTTTAGAAAAGTAGTATTTAAATCATCTTCACATCATCTTTCAAAAAGGAAATCATCAAAAATCTCTAATAGTTCTCTACAAAAAAAAAAAAAATATATATATATATATATTAGTTAATTCTTACAAGGCTGCAGTGTTTTAACTAAAGATTTCAGATCTAATTTGTATTTGCTCAATGAACTGCAATGTGGAGAAAGTAAAGAGAGAACTTACTTTATGAAGACGTCAATCTTATGCAACTTTTTGAAACAAAGCTTTACATCTTCCTCAAATGAACTTTGGAAAAACCAGATTATTGGAGAGAGTAAGGATTGATTTTGTCCCACATCAAAGTACATTAGTGAGAGAAATTTAATTTAATTTCATTTAAGGAAACTTTATGCAGACAGTCCTGTAATGTGTTAATTCCCATCTGTAGCTCATTCAATTGTGAACCTATTACTGTAATATATATCATACATAGTCACATGTTATGGATGGGTGTTTATTTTTTTGTCTATATCAGGGGTGTCCAATCCTGGTCCTCGAGGGCCGGTATCATGCATGTTATAGATGAACCCAGGGTGTGATTTGTCCAAAAAAAAACAAAAAACAAGGGGGGCAGCAGTTATATACGTGGGGATTCACACCATAAGTAACTTCACTAACGTTGGCATGAAACTTTACATACTTTCAATGTCCAACTCCTGGGTGCTATAATTTTCACAACTTTAAACCTGTATCCACCAGACACATTTACCCCTCCTTTATGACACCCCATTGTATGAGGATGTTTATGAATTCTGAGAGTGCTGACAGTTTGGTTCAGGTGAACGCTTGTTCCAATAAGTAGGATACAGGTGTAGGTGTAATCCCCCCCCCCCCCCCAACAAATCGCGCCCTAGATATCCCTCTTCCAACACACCTGATTGAAACGATAAGCCGATCACGAATCTCTGCACAAACCTGATAATGACCATCAGGTGTGTTGGAAGAGGGAACCCTCTAAAAGGATGCAGGCCCTCGAGGACCAGAATGGGATAACCCCTGGTCTATATGTTACCTTAACAGCAATAAATCCTAGTTCAAAAAACAGGTTTGCTGCAAACTATATTATGCTGGAAGAATTAAGACTGGCATGAAGAAATTCTTAGTTGTATAAGCCAAGGACGACTGAAGCTAATTGAGTGAATTTGCAACTATGAAAATAAAAGATACCATCTGATGGAAAATGCAGAAATCTGAAAGCCAAGCAGATACATACGAATATACTTCATCTGCTGCAGCTGTGTCAGAGCTGATACTGATCTGCAAATCAGCCAGACGTATTAAATATAGGTTACACATTTGAGTTTTTTTCACTGTAGGTTACATGTGTTCAATAACAAAGAGCTGCTGACTCAAATTTAAGTCACACATAATATTTTCTTATTTATCACCACGTGCCAGGTATCGGCCAGGGCGTGTTATCAGCACATACCTCGATTTAAGGGATTACTGTCAGAAGAGAAAGGACCGACTGTAACCAAGTAACTACTGCAGTATGAAATGCTTATCCTGTTCGGGAAAACAAGTGATTGAAAAGAGAGGGATTTGAGCTCTCCTGGCCTCCTGCTCAGCTCTGACAGGGCTGTGGTGTTGACATGCAGTGGGAGGCTGAGGTGTGGAGCAGGCATGGGGGAACAGTGTGGTTCCTGCCTGCAGACGCCCCGTGGACCTGACTGCTGATTGCACACCCAGGTTATATACATAAATGTTTAGCCTGTCTTCAACTATTAATGTTGTCAAAACAAGTTGTATAATACACAGTCTGACTTGCCGGGGTGGAATACACCTGCCTTGGGCTGACCATTTTTAGTTCTTCTCTTTTATTGTCCATATTTAATCTGTGTTTCAACAAGCCAAGCCACTGCAAACACATTCAACTCATCAAACACTGACCATGCATGCTTTTATCTGTCGTTTCCTTAAGCCGAGATTTAGATGTTCTAATGTAAGGGTTTGGTTTCCCGTGTGCAAATATTCACACAATACAAGTTTCCTCTTAGCCAATTACAAAAGACACTGTTACATGTTACTGCATCCTGGGCTGTGGCTGGTTTATAGAAGGAACCAAAGGGTCGGGACGTCAGAGTCAATACTGATTGAAATTTAGAGTTTTACAAAGTCAATAAGCCAGTGTGTAGTGTTAGTTCACCTCTGACCTCTTGGAGTCTTGTAGTTCTGTCCGTTTTGTCCAAATATGGCCATTCTGCTCTAAAAACAAGACAAAAATGCTGGCTTAGGTGGTGTTCTCCTCATTCATTATCCATTGTTTAACAGCCTAAGCTACTGCAAATACATTCAATAGTGATGAGCTGTAGCGAACATAACGTCTCTTAGAGCTGGGTCTTTCAAGTGATTGATAAGAGCTGGCTCCTACCTGGGAACCGGAGCCACTTTTTTTCCTTTCTGTTTGGGCTGCATATATTTGCTTTGCAACATTGTGCCCTTCTGAAAGTCATTACAAAACTGGTCTGAGGCATAAGATTTAAAAGCTAGAGAGACACAGCGAGTTCCACAAACTACAGCTAGGAAGCATATAGGCAAACTGTTTCTGCAAATAGTGGCGTTTCTCAAGATTTCCCTGATATGCATGAGGTTTAATTGGTGCAGTTGAAGCTTTATCTGGGCAGAGAATCAACCCTGCCATGTTCTGCCTGTGAGTGCTATAATGATGCCCAGAGCTGAACCTATTCAAAGGGTACAAGTAGTGTGGTGGGAAAATCTGTCAATTGAGAACTCGGAGTCAAAACTGGTCTTTTGTGTGAGTTTTATTGCTTCCTGTAGGAAAGACTCCCCCTGAACGAGCCATAGGAGAGAATAAGTGAGAACGGAGCAGTAAGCGTTATATACAGAGGAAGAAAGGACATTCAAAAAAGTAAGATTGCAGTCTTAGACAGCATCATTAGATGACATGAGGTATCCAAGGGTCCTGTGGGTGGGGTCAGGATGAGTTCAGAGGCCTTTCATATGGAGGAAAACATTGATGGGGTGATTTGAAGCTACTCATGTACGCAAGTGTGAGATGTTTCGTGTTATTTGATAAACACAGTAGCTCCTGTTCTTGATAACAGAGAATGTGCTGTGCAATTAGATACAGGTAGTGGATGTTGTGACTGTTTGAGTGAAGTTAGCTAAGAATTAGACGAAGTTAGCATGGACCAGGGACCACGTTGGAAATAAGTGTCTTCGCTTTTACATGTAATCCCTTGGATAAACCTTTGTCTATCTATATCCATAAATAAATCAAATCAAATCAAAATCAAGCATTGTTATATAGGAATTACACTAATAGGTGAGATAGGAATTGCATGACTCGTATGGTTTTGACTTGGTTGTTCCAGTGATATAACTTTGCCATTACAGTAGCCAGCACTGATGCCATTGAGACGTAGGCTATTCCAACTGGGCTCGACTTGAAAGATGAAACTGGTCTGTCCACTGCTGTGATGATGCTGAAAAATTCACTCACTGATTAGGCCCCCAGGCCACATGTTTGATAACTGTGATTTGAATAATATCTTATCAAGCTCTTACAGTATCTTCTCTGAACTTTCAGTGGCATGTGATACTTGATGAAAAGAGCATGCCTTCTAATGGATATTGAATATGGACACAAATGCTAATTGCTAATGATATGTGTTGTGGGTACTATGATGAGTAAAATACAGACAGAATTTCTCTTTAGAGTTAATAAACAGACTCGACCTTTAATTTCTTTGAAGTGATAAGTAATGAAATGGATGTTTTGTTCAATGTTTTACAGTGAATTGTAACTTTAGCTTGATACCACTTAGCATGCTAATATTTTGCAACCTAGTGACAAAAAAAAAAGAGAGACATACAGGTGCTGGCAACAATATCTGCACATTTATACATTTGTTGGGTCAAAATAAACCTTACAGTGAATTACTTAGTTTAGTGCAACAATACGCCACGGAAAAGACGTATTAGACACCCTTGTTTTCTTCAATTTCATGTTCATTTTAATATCTGGTACAATTAAAGGCATTTATTTGGACAAATATAATGATAAAACAAAAAAGCTCATAAGAGGTTAATTATCTAGCCAATTTCCATGTTTTCATAATAAACAAAATCACTTCAGTTCTTTCATCAATATCTACTGTATGTCATTGTACTGACAAAACAGCGCTTTTACACATTCCATGTTTTCTTTTCTATTTTAGTCACATAGATAGGAGTTAATACTTGACTGGATAACAGTTGTTTTTTCTGACTTTTAATGGTCAAATTTTTCCATGATTGTATATGACTAACAACAGAACTACATGTTTCCAAATGTTTGATAGAGCCACTGTAATTGCAAAACCTCTGTAAAATAATACCTCTGAAAAGCTAAAAAGCTATCATTTTTTATTCATTCACTGCACTGTGGTGAAAGGTTCACAGAATGTCAACTGAGATCAAACAAAGTACAAAAAAAAAAAGAAAAGGCAACTTCAGAGTATGTGGATTTTAATGAAATGACATTCGGTGCAGTTCACACACTTTTTTTTATTTATTTATTTATTTTTTTAAATAAGGGCTGCAAATGAACAGAATCATTAGTGAAATATTCATTTCCATTGGCTGCATAAGTAGTTTAAGAGGAATTTTAAAAACCTTGAGTGTTTTATGTTCTGTATGTGAACAGAGTGTTTTTTTTTTTTTAAATTATTTCTGCCATAGTCAATAATCCTTACAGCAAAGATTATTATCTACAGTGTATTTACAGTTCTTCCTGCAAATCCAATGTTCTGTATAATCAATGATATGGAAATGCACTGACGTTCAACAGAGAAACAGTCAAGTGGTGGTTGGTGGACAGTGTCGTCATGTGCACTGCTACGATATTGGAAAAAACGGACAGTGTGATTTATATTTTGAACGCTGTCATATAAATTGCAATAAAAAAAATACTCGGAGGATTTAACAACTGTGTGGTGTTTCCTGTTGTTGTGGCAACAGTTGCAATTCACCATCAACACAGAACACGTGGTTCTGTATCATCCTTCTTGTAGCTGAAATAGTTCCAGATAATTGATGCTGCTTTTCAGGACAATCACACAGTCTGTGCCACCCCCACCCAGGACAGAGCTGAAAACTTTCAAGGCTACTGCTCCCTCTCTGTGGAACATCCTGCCAGACCACCACTCCAGGCTCCACACATGGAGGACATTTAAAAAAAAAAAAAAAAACAGAACTGAAGACCTTTCTCTTCAGGAAAGCATACCCATAATCTTCCCTGGTTCTGTGCGCACTTTACCTGTTTTCTAACTGTTCTTATCTGTCTTGCTTTCTATTTCTTAGCTTCCCTTTTAATCATATTTATGACGTACTGCTCGAACACTTTGAGGTTTTTAACCAAAAAAAAATGAAAAGCGCATTATAAACATTTATTATTATGTTGCTTTTCTTTCTGGCACCAAATGTTTGATTGATTGAGTGATTTTCTCCTGTTTGTTTCTCATTTTTCAGTGTTTTTAACACCAACTCACTCCATGTGCAGGGGTGTGGTCTGCTTCAGCAAACTGATTAGAATGATTGTGATTGGTGGAACACTGCGCGTAGTGTGTGTCACTGAATTCATTTACCTTTTACGTTGCAGGACTTGCAATGTGACTATTGTGCACATGTACATTGTGATGGCGATGCTCAAACAATATGCTGTTTGCGCTGCAGAAGAAAAACACTGAACTGCAGCTTCTCCTGCTGCCTCTCTGTGGTGTGTAACACCGTACCCTTTCAGGACCGTGCAACCTAGCAACCACATATGTAGCTTTACATCTGGAGTTTGACACCCACTTAGAAGCACTCAGCCAGTTGAAGTCAGGAGCATTCTGGATGAACATGATTACATTTAAATACTCAGTGACCCCCTGACCTTTCATTTATCAGCACAAAGCACCTCACGCTGCTTTGACCCATAATAAAATAAACAGAGCGTGGCATTTCACTAACCTCAGTGCGCAAAGAAATGGCACAAGCAAGTTTTCTGTTTGTTAAGATTTGCTTTACAGCAATGTTGCACTGCTCTGAATCTCTGAATAGCCGTGCGAATGAACACTGATGAAAGTCTGGTGGATTGATGAGGGAGTTCTTTTGTCTATGTATTATTCCCTTTCTTTTCCTCAGGTCCTTCAAATACTCAACTACACATTCAAAAATACACACTGCAGATTCTATCAGAATCAGGTATTTAACTGTTTATACCAGTAACTGATTTTGGTCACCAGTGGATATTTGGGTCTTTAGGAGTTAAAGGGATACGCCACCCCCAGACCAAATTCAGTGTATCCCCCACACTCCCCAGACTAAATAAGTGTGTGGAAGCATTTTCCTGATAACCCAGCCAATGTCCGAATCCATGACAACTGACCACTGGTGTAACGCGTAGTACTATGTAATATATGGCCGGCTGTGGCTCAGTTGGTAGAGCAGGTTGTCCAATGACCAAAGGGTTGGCGGTTCAAATCCTGGCTCCCATTGTCCACATGTTAAAGTGTCCCTGAGCAAGACACTGAACCCTAAATTGCTCCCAAAGGTAGTAGCTTGCATAGTAGCCGTCTACTGGTGTATGAGTGTATGTGAATGGGTGAATGTGAGGCCTATGTAAAGCTTTGAGTACCAAAGTGCAGATATAGTGCTATATAAGAGCAGTCCATTTACCATTTACATGCATCCTAACATCGTCCATAGTCTGCTGAAGAATGTAAACATTGCAATTTTGAGGGGTTGGAGGGCGATGTGTAACCATTAGTGATGAACTCTAGGTGTAAAATAGAGCCCCGCGGCTGTGGTTTATAAGCACTTTACAGAGACAGGTTTCATTTAGTATTCACTACCTTATGCGTCACTTTAAAGTCATTGAGGTACATTGTTTTAAAGTTAAAACAAATGTTGAACTTAAGAACTGCCTCCAGGAGACCACGGACACAGGGTCACAGAGGGACAGTCCCAGTTAATGTGAAAGTGGTTGGTCATATTACTTCCACAGGACCTTCAACAAGCAGTCTGATCAGAGTACTTCGGCTTCTGTGCTGGAGTTCAAACGAATCAAGTCAACTTCTTCCAGCTGTATCCAGCTTGTTAATAAACTTCATTTTTTTAAGCAGAAAAAGCTCTTGATTTTTAGCTCAAGTCATTTCTTAGAGTGTACACAGTGGAATTTCACAACAACTTTATGTCAAACATTAAGTTAAGATGTTTGTGTCAAATACCTAAAATGTTTTCAAGGTAAAAGCCAACTATGATTAAGACCTTCAATCTCACGTCGTGCTTTTTGTTTCTTCTTTTCAACCATGTTTTTCTTCACAACCTGTGCTTCTGTGAACTGCACGCACCATTATGTAAAATGGGTGGATGGCATCTGTAGAAAAATAGAAGTTAATTATAAAATACACAAAATTCCTTCTTTGTATACAAACGAACAAATGAGGAGAGTGAACAGTGGTAGCAGGAAAAACAGCAAAAACATCTAAAATGTTACTAATAAGTATATATAATGCACATATTCAATGCAGATGTTGATTTCTTCATTTCAGACAAAACGACTAAACATGCTTCACCGTCCAGATACTTATGGACCCGACTATAAATACACAGGCTGAGACTTTGATTAAGATTCAATGAACTGTACAGGCCGACAGTAAAACATAAGAAAAACTGGAAAATAGAGGCTGAAATTCATCTTTGCAGGTAAATATATCACCTCACACATCAAGTGTCTATGCATCATTTTGTTTCAAAGGGATAGTTGTGTATTTTTGACATGAATCTGTATTTCATCCCCGTCATCAGTGTAGTACAGTGGTCCTCAAGTACCCCTATCCTGCATGTTGCAGATGTTTCCCTCTTCCATCACACCTGGTTCAATTAATGATCAACTCATCATCAGACTCTGCAGGAGCCTGATGATGATGTAATGACTTCCAGGTGTGATGGAAGAGGGAAACATCTGAAACATGCAGGATAGGGGTACTTGAGGACCGGATTTGAGAACCACTGGTGTAGTACATTCACACTGACTTACCCCCCGACAGTCTCCTGTGAGCCCAGTTCTGGTCCAGTTTTGGTCAAAATGAAAGTAGTTCTGGCAAGTTTGTGGGGGTCACTAAAATAAAATGTTTTTCTTCTAAAAACAGCATGTTTTCAAAAGAGTGATTTATTTGCATCACAAACCAATGTCCATAAAAAGTCACACATCATAATCACTTCTACTTTCTCTCAGTGCGCTGTCATGCTGCTAGTCAACAACTTTTTTCAGCAGTGAAACAGGTAGACTAGTGTCATCTTGTGGCAGCGCGGAGGGATACAAAGAGAGAGAAAGTAGGGCCAAGTGATTATGATGTGTGACTTTTTCGTGGACATTGGTTTTATAATGTAAATAAATCACTCTTTTGAACACATGCTGTTTATAGAAGAAAAACATTTTATTTTAGTGACCCCCCCAAAACTTGCCGCAATACTTTCGTTTCGACCAAAACCAGACCAGAACTGGGCTCACAGGACACTGTCGGGGGTAAATCAGTGTGGATGTACTACACTGATGATGGGATGGAATACAGATTCATGTCAAAAATACACACTATCCCTTTAACCCATGCAGACCCACTGCTACTTTTATGTCAGTTCCCAAATTAATATTCCTGTGATTTCAGCGTTTCCCAACCACTGTGCCACGGCACATGAGTGTGCATCAGGTGTGCCGTGGAAGATGATCCAATTTCACCTGATTGGTACTGGAAGTGAGCAGCGTGATATAGATATGTACGACCGCATGAGCCAATGATCCCCTCTGTAACAACAGTCTCCTGTTTATCTTTTAAAAGTGGAAAAAGCGAACCGCCACTGATGCGGTGAGTTATGTCGATAAAGCCCCCTTCAGTAGTAATTCACAGATCAGCAGGTTACCCGCCGATCCCGCAGGTTGGGGCAGGGGGGTACGCTTCTATTAAACTACAACAGACCTCAACTGTAAGACGAGGGGTCACCTGTCTCAGCTTTCTTGTTCCAAGACTAGATATATTTCAATATATACTGTTTGTGACATTTTTATTTGGTGTGCCTTGTGATTTTTCTAAAGTAAAATATGTGCCGCGGCTCAAAACGGTTGGTAAACGCTGCTCTAGTTAACCTTCAAGTGAATCATCACCACTTGTTATACATTATCCATTAATATTAATATCATCACATTAACATTTTTTCAGTGAAAATCAGGTATTTTCCTGTATTTCTTTTACTGATCATGTACTTTATTCATCATGTACATATCATACCATAAACAGATAAAAAGTGACTTATAGTAAAAATCTGTCATTAAAGCTCAGGTGGGAGATCCTGAAAAAAAAAAAAAAAAAGTTTCAAGCCAACTACATTTTGAAAATACACAATTCAAAAGTCACACACCCCCACCCCCGCAGCCACGCCTCCAGAGTACCGAAGTATACAACGCATGTTCCTAAGGGTTCACATGTCCTGTGCTGCATGAATTTGCACCCCGCCCGATGTCCTACCCCATTAACTGAACATAAACCCAGTATCTCCATCCACTGCCATTGATCCAACTCCATGAGATTTACTGGTGAATCAATGTTGTAGAAGACGACGGTGTTTCCATGGTAACTTCAGAACCTCTGAACGTCCAAATGGATCATATGTGATGACCATGAAATGATGACAAACTACATTTTACACCAATTATTTACATGTACTGTTAAGATTAGTGGATCAACAGGTATTAAATAGTTTAGATCAGCTGATGCTTTTGGTCACTGGTGTATGTTTTTGGTCTTAATGGGTTAAATTAAACTACCTGAAAAATCCTCTGCTGATTTATTGAACTCTGCCTTCTTCTTTAGACTCCCTACCAAATGCTTTAGATGGGGGTTATAATTATTCCAATTAGGGTTATTCTCATATGCACAAAAAAAGGCTACAGTTGCCACGGTATCTTCTTTTGTGTCTGTTTACAGAGCTTTCATACCAGCAGGTGGTGAGTACCTTTGACTGTCACATAATTAATTCAGTGATCACATCTATACGTACAGACTGGGAAAAAAAAAAAAAAAAAAGACTCTTCATGCTATAATTAGAAGGCTGCAGACACTTGCCATGCAGCCGCAGGAGATAACCTGCGTTGTGGAAATGCTTCATATCAGCAGCCTTTGCAGGTGACGTGGTTCTTTAAATACCTCCTCGACTGTCTGGCATGGTAATTCACAAAGAAAAACAAAATCAATCACCCTGAGCTTGAGTAGATTGATCATTTTCTTTGTCTTTATCGCCCAGCCCCGACACAAAGAAGCAAACTGTTACACAATTGTCTGACAAGCTGCTCTTGTATTGTTTTCAACAACAGTTTGCGGGAATAACAGAGAATAATAGTCCAGTTTCTACAGAGCCTGGATTTATTTCCTACATTTTCAGCCAAACTTTAGCAGAGGAGGATTTTATACTCATTTACCTGATTGGTTGATTTTCTAATATCCTCGCATGATATGTATCTAAATGAAAGTAAAGTACCATGAAAAACAGACGGAGGAGTGGACAGAGTACACGTTAAAAATTACAATTAACCATGTAAAGCTTGAACTGTTAAGTCAGTAACAGAAATTCCAGTTCTTTGAAACTGGAGCCTTTATTGGTCCTTCTGAACAAAAACAAAACAAAAAAAAAAAAAAGAAAGAAAACAAATATCAATTTCCATGTATGAGTTTCTATTTTGTATCATATTTGATACATCAGGTCTCAATGCTCAAATATTATTATTTTTGAACAAACAAAATATAATAGACATGTCTGACAAATTGGTAATTCCTTTTGATAATTGACAAAACTCTGCCTTCTTCCTCATTAATGGCAATTTTGTAGTGTCACTATAAAAGCCTCTGATGAATGAGTTCCTCCCCCCTGGTGGATTATCAGTGTATTGTATGTATCTAATTGTATACATTAGGTTTTTCAAGAAAAAAGTGTAGCACACTGATCATGTAGAGGGCCTCAAAGCTCATGTATGTTTGTATGTATATTTGAGGTTATAAGGTAAATAAATTTTTACTTGGAGTACACACTTGGTGCTGGCCTAATTACATTTCGATGAGCTTTTTTAGAGAAATAATTTCCCAACAAACCTTGGTTTAAAATAACTTGATCAATATCAAAATGATCTCCAGAGATTATGATGAGGACTTAGACTGCAATAAATCACATTTTCATTATCAGTGCAATGAACCAGTGATCACTTCAACTAAATAAATCATAAATAGATGTTTGTAAAAATATTATGAATAAATCTGAGGGCTGTCATTCTAACAGACTAGAACTGAAGGGATCACCAAGACACTAAAGTATGTTGTTTTTGTTTGTTTGTTTGTATTGTAGCTGTAAACAGATTCACATAACTGACTCACAATGAAACACAACAATGTGATGCATTTGTGAGCAAAAAACAGTTCAGTCCACTACTTCCTGTTATTTTAAGCATTGTTTCGGTGCAACATTACATCATGAAATTTGATTTAAAAAAACAAACAAACACATGTAATCAGAGGTTGTTCAGTCCTCCTGTCCTTCAGTTAGATTCTGCCAAACCTTATTCATTTCTGATGAAGCCTTTTCTGAACCATCAGACTCACATTAGCAGTGATTTTCCTGTTAAAAAGGTTTGAACCTGATATAATGTATTCCAACACAGGCTGCTGAAGTACCCGTTTTGTCTGGGAATTTCACTAGGTTTAAGAGCACTTCAGAACTTCAGCTGCAAAAATACTGTAAAAACTCCAAATGCAAATGGATATTGACCTTTAGCAGCAGGCCAAACCAGAAGAAAAAGGGAAAAAAAAAACCTTTCAGACAGTCATGCATGTCTTGTGATCCTCCGTTATGCAACTGTACTTGAACTACTCCTGTCTCACATACACACCTGGGTATTCAGACACTAATCACCACCACCTCAGCATGTTTTGGACTTTGTTTCCGTTTTCAGAGTCGTGCAGTTTGTGGATTTAGACTCAGAACTGGAGTAAAGCTCCAGTGTCAGCCATCCCCTACATCTCCATCCAGGATCAGTGGGTTGAAGATCTTCAGCCTGGAAGCCTGGGAGCGTCTGATCACCGCAGGTCACAGAGCTGCTGCTGGATCAGGACACCAAACCTCGGGTGGACCGGTCCAATTAGAGCGTCACTTCCCACCATGAAGACTGGTTTAATGGTGGATGCAGCTATGGTTTGTGCGCACACGGCGGGACTTCCTCCCAGTGAAACGACTGCTCCGGTAATCAAACATCTGATCACTACTCTGGAGAAACGTTAGCCTCAAGTGATGTTGGTAATTCTGTTTTCCATTTTGGCACAACAAGAAATCATTCGTCTTAGACAATGACACAAAACTGAACTGCTCATTTCCATCTGTTTAGACAGTGTCTGCGGTGTTTTAGTGTCTCTTTTGTTTCCGCCAAGAAAAATATATCAATCAGCTGCTTCCTGAGCCACTGAGCCTGTTTACATCCACCCTAATACTCCAATCATCCTCCAGCTGTGAGAGTTAGGAGATTATTGAAGTGACCATGTAAACAGTATGATCTGATGTTTTATCACGTAACAGTAATCTGATTATGACAAATCAGATTAACACACCTGGATTTACCCCCCATGACTCCGATGTCTTCATGCATGTGTACAGTCACAGAAAATAATATTAAACCATCAAAATTCATCAAAAACAATGGTTATGCAATCAAGTCCTAACTCCTGTGTGTCATGTGACTAAAACAGACAGAAACGAAAACATGGAATGAATAAAAACACTGTTTTTTATCAGTACAATGACATAGATACTGATGTAAGAACTGAAGTGATGTTGGTTTTTATCAAGAAAACATGGAAAATGGATAAAAATCAGCTCTGAAATTAAACTATTATGAATTATTTTTGTTTTGGTGTGCAATACTGCGTATGTTGGTATCGATCTGAAACCAAGTAAATACAGGGCCACTATCGCTGACATATATACGTTTCAGTAACTAAGGTGCATGCATAATTGAATGACTAAATCTCAATAAATTTTCATGACTTTTAAGTGTTTTCTGATGTTTCCTTTTATTATTATTAAATATTTAAAACCCAAGACGGAATTTGAACAAAGCTTAGAATTACATAGAAAATACTTTAGTTTTTTTCAGAAATAATAGAAGAGTAACAAAACAATTTTCCTTATATATTTGTCATGTCTGGAATTGTTTTCCCCCCCAAAATGATCACAAGAAAATGAATCAATACAAATACATTTTCCGCCTGAAAATATAACCACATGGTGCTGCTCTTCCATCCCATTCTGCTCTGAGTCTCAGTCTGTGCATGTGTTGTGCGTGTGCTGGTGGGCGGGTGCACATGCTTGTTTGATTTGTGCTGCTGTATCACAACAAAACACACACATGTGTTTACAAAAAAAAAAAAAAAAAAGATATTGCAGAAAACAGAAGTGACATAAACAAATGTGAGTGTAAAATGAAGTTTAAGTCTAACGGCACTATATATGTATAAACTGCAAAATAAATCTGTCCAAACCAGTATTTTTTAAAAATTATTATATAGGTGTGTGTATCATTTATTATCATGTGAATACATCAGATCAGATTATTACAATTATCTGATTACTCCATCATCTGATTTTTATGGTCGTGTAAACAGGCTCAGTGTCTCTGTTTATTATTTTTCTCCTGATTGCATAATAATTTCTGATCTGATGTATTTACATGAACAAAAATGATAATAAATGATATGTACAGATGATGATTTTTTTCAGCTTTTCCCTTCCGGGGTCGCCACAGTGAATCACCTTCGCATGTTGGTTGATTGTGTTTTTTTTACGACAGATGCCCTTCCTGATCAATGTGACTTGCGCCCCCTTGTGGCTATTGGGACATATAGCGTAAAGAACCTTTCCCAAGGGGTCACCTGGGTCTCGAAACGGCCATCTTCCGCACCAAAGTCATTGGCGTTAACCACTGAGCTACCCAGTCACTATAAATGATACATACAGATATATTAAAAATATATATATATATATGTATGTATCTTTAATTATCATTTTGTTCATGTAAATACATCAGATCAGACTATTACAATAATCTGATTACTCCATCATCTGATTTTTATATTTTTTTTCTCTTGACTGCATATGGATGTTGGTGTGACAGAAGAGGATGTAGAAGACAGGGTTAGATGGAGGCAAATGATTCCCTGTGGAGACTCCTGAAGGGAAACGCCGAAAGGAGAAGAAGTTATTTTGAAGGTTAACTGCAACTAAATCATTAAATAAAATCACAATGACTGTCAATAATAGATTACAACAAAACCATGTCCACAAACGTTTCATGAAAACACTGGTACAAACTCACAAAAGGCCAAAGTCTGCACGAAAATCTCAACAAATTGTCGTTTATTTCATGTTTCAGCCGATTCCAATGATTATCTTTCACATAATTATACTGTTTTGCTTTTTGCCACCCACTGCTTCAACATATTCTTAATATAATTCTCTTTTACCGTTTTTTTTCCCCCCAGGATTTTATTGTTTCCAGAGTTGATTGTTTATATCATCACTAACTCCTACAAATAACATCAGAGACTGAATAAAGGTTAAAATTATTTAGCACATATTGCCACCCTGTGATTCACCCAAATAAGCACTGGAGCGGAACTGTTTTTAAAAAGCCACATATCTGGCGGAAAATTGTGACTTGAAACGTAATTTGTCAGACACACAGATTAGGAGAAAACTGAGAGTTATTTAACACATCAAGCTGCAGACGGATAAAACAACCAGGGAAAGCAAAGTAAAGACAGATTGGTTTGTCCAGACTTTATTAATAAGGTTCTATATAAAGCTGGGCAATATGGACTCAAAAATCTATACTTTTTTCAAAGCTCTGGATAATTTAATTGATTGTTTTTTGGCTCCTCAGACATAAAATTAAACTTGACTCAAATGTTTTCTTTCATTAGTGTCATTACTGAACAAACACATTCACAATTAATATAATGCAGGAAGCCAGGGCTTAATTTGAGCCAGAACATGATCCGGAACCTCCGACATCAGATCCGGCAGCTATTTAATTGGCATTCAGCATTCCAGAGGCTATTTAATGCCATCTCCCAATCCCAAACCAGTCCCTACTCACTTCCACTTCACTACAGTGTCCCTCCAAATGAAGTATCTACTCGCAGCTGTGGAGGGCACTCCTGATTAAGGGGGAGGGCATAAAAGTGACACCGAACGAGTGTGACGCCCTCGCTAGCTTACCGGAAACAGGAAGGAACCGTTACCATGGAGATGGATGCATTGTCTGTGCCGCAGCTGTCATGTGTTCAACAGGTTAAGCAGTGTTCTAGTTCGTGCAAAGTGGCATAGCGGTCCGATACGCTAATTTTCTCCTGATACGCTTATACACTATACTTATGTAGTACAGTGTAGCAGAATTTGACTGTAATTGTTTGGCCAGATCAAATGTAAAAAAATGTTTTTTTCACACGCGCACACATTGGACTCTAAATTGGCCCCAAAGGCAGAGCCAGAATTATGTGGGCGGAGCTAACTGAAAGGTA